>VMOF01000002.1:7184958-7251699 GCA_011764245.1 Trialeurodes vaporariorum | reverse complement strand
GACGACAGAGAGGAGAGAGAGCGGAGAGAGAGAGGAGAGAGAGAGAGAGAGAGAGAGAGAGAGAGAGAGAGAGAGAGAGAGAGAGAGAGAAAAGAAAAAAAAAAGAAGAAGCAAGTTCATGAATGTGCATGCTCAGCCTCTGTCCGTTCATCGATGATGTTTGTTGTATATGCGTTAAGCCGGAGTGGAGAGTGACGAAATCGCACCAATCATCATTCAACTAGGCGGATCCCTCCTGGACAGAAACAAGTTAATCCTTCCGAACAATGTCTCGAAGGATTATATCGCTGGCGCTCGAGCTCAACTTGTAGTGATGATAACACGAAAGTCGCCGTGCCACCGGGTTGTCAGATGAAACTTTATATACTTTATGAATATGTTACCGGCAAACCCCGATTTTCAGGTAAACCTTACCCATGTGTCCACCACTCAACAGTAGGCAACTGTTGTCTGTTCACCTATATATGCTCACTGCCCACTGGGTCGTTTTACGACCGGCCACTTGTTGTGTTACTTTTGAATCAAATTCCAGTCTCTTTGGACCAATATTACTCAAAAACAATTTTTTGGAGTTTTTAACACTTATTATTTAGCTATATTCGGAAATTTCTATATTTTTTTTTCATTTTGTCATCGTTTTACATCTCAGATTGTGTTTTTAGAGAAAAACACGTAAAAACTTAAAAGAAATCTAGGCAGGCATACATGGGATATAGACTGTTTTAGTAGAGCGCAATATCGTTTCGATTGGCGTCCGAGCAGGGGCGTGCCGTGTGAGGGGGATGTGGGTACCCTTGCCCAGGGCGGCACTCTCCGTGGAGAGCGGCAAGATCACGGTGAGACAAGCCAACGGGAGGGGGGGGATCAAATTTAAAATTGGGGGGGGGGGATTTGTAGAGGGCGGCAAGATTGCATTCTGTAAATCATGGCACGCCCCTGGAAACTGGGGCCGCTTCACTGGCAACACATGGCTATATGTAACATGGGCATAAAGGCGATGTCGCCAAAACCCAGCTTGTGACCCCTCTATCGATTCAGCTCGGCAATTGGAGTCCATCGCCCTCAAGGGTGTTCATGTTTTTTGAAACTGGGGCCGCTTCACTTGCAACACATGGATATGTAACATGGGCAAAAAGGCGATGTCGCCAAAACCCAGCTTGTGACCCCTCTATCCATTCAGCTCGGCAAATGGAGTCGATCGCCCTCAAGGATTTTTCATGTCTTTTGAAACTGGGGCCGCTTCACTTGCAACACATGGCTATGTAACATGAGCAAAAAGGCGATGTCGCCAAAACCCATCAAAATGCAAAAGCAAATTGTAAGATGAATCAGCGATGGTGGCAAAATCAGTGCGTGTAACGACCAAAAAAAGGTTATCTAATTCATTTTTTTGAGGGAGGTGGGCGGCAAGGAATTGCCCCACTTCGAAAACCCCGGCAAGCCCGCCCGCGCCCGCCCCAGCGTCCGAGGATTACTGACTCTATACGAACTCTGATGATTTTCCCCACAAGTGCATTTCTGAAAATAAAATTTAGGCTATTAAATGACACAATTCTTGAGATCTTTTTGCGATTATAAATTCCACGCCCTCTGAAATACTTAATTGTGCCTGAGTACACGACTAAAACTGCCGAAGTCGACAAGATATTACAGATTAAACAATGCATTTAGAGGTTGGAATGATCATCCGAATGTTATATTGTTGTTGTGAAATGGGCGCGAGAATCTGGCGAGAATTCGGCCGGGTGATATACCAACCTCCAAATGCATCGTTTAATCTGTAAGTTCAGTAGTTTTAGTCGTGGAGGTAGGAACAATGAAGCATTTTCAAGAACGTAGAATTTATAATCGCGAAAAGGTCGCATCAACTGTTTCATCTGTCTATGGTCTAAATTTTTGTCCATAAATGCGCTGATGAGGGAAAATACATTGAAGCAGAGTTTGTTTTGAACCAGCGGGCCGATCATTTACTTCATCGTTAAACCGATCGTTAAGACTGTGCATGAGTGATTCTATTGGTCGAATATTGTAAAACTCAGCCGTTACTATGGTAACCATCGTTATAGTGTCCGTTTTTTAAAGGTTACTCATTAATAGTTTTATAAAACGAGACTCTTAACGATGGTTACCATAGCAACAGCCAAATTGTACAATTTTCGACCAATAGCATCACTCGTAGACAGTTTTAACGATCGGTTTAGCGATAAAGTAAATGATCGGCCCGCTGAGGTCCCCGAACGTCAATCGATATTCGATAATCGATATACTGCTCTACTGAAATAGTCTATTCCGATGAGTCTCGATAAAAATTGAGCTGGAAAAATTGACCCGTACCTCAAGCTCTATGCTGGCTCTCTATTTCTGTCGTCGATTCCATTCAAATGCATGATGCGTATTGTTTTTGTGATAAAAAATCCATGAGATGATCAGAGTACTCTAAATATCAATTTTCCCTTGTTAATCGGTCACATTTTCTGACCCTTTTGCTTGAAACGACGACACAGTCCATCTGAAACAGACCAAAGACTGTTTATATAATTGGAAGAATGACTCGATTTTATCGAACTTTGACTCAACCCAAGGTGGTATAAATACATCTGGCTCTTCGTACTCAAGAACGGACGACGCGCCCGTAACACAATAGATAGGCGTTGCACCCGAACCCATCCAGTCCATCAAGAAAACAGACAAGGAATTAATAAAAAAACGGAATCGGAACTTGAGCAGCCCGGCCATTGTTGACGTATGGGGAGGCGATGGCAATGTAATGTCGAGGACGAACAAACGGACATAATAGTATTGTGCACGTATACATATATAGATATATGTATATGGTGCACACTGCACGGTATGTATACGAGTTGAATCAAATTATCGCATCTGTATGAGTTCAAGTTTGAGTTTGCGTGTGAATACTGTGTATCAATCACGCCGTGTAGGTGTAGGTGTGTACTGGGTTTTGCCGCTCCCCACGCCTCCCCCCTCCCTGTCCCCTCCCTCTCCTCCCTCCCTCTCCTCCCTCCCTCTCCTCCCTCCCTCTCCTCCCTCCCTCTCCTCCCTCCCACTCCTCCCTCCCTCTCCTCCCTCCCCCTCTCCGCTCCTAGCATCCTCATCACCCCCTTGAATGCGGTGACACAGGATAGAGAGGACAAGACAGTGGCGATGCACTATGGTCTGAAATCGAAAAAAAAAGTGGCAAAAAATCCAGTAAAAATCATTGTCTTGGACCTTTTAAGCTTAATTTAAGACTTTCTGGCGACAGTTTTACGATTAAATTCCTTGTAAGAAGTGTTTCCTGGGATTAAAATTGGTCTAAATTGTTCTTTAAGGTGATTCTTTCTTCAGCGTTTAGTGCCGATTTCCGCCACCAGAGCGCTACCGTTCGATTTATGGCAAATTACAGGCCGAAAGTGATTTATATTTAAGAAAACGGAGTGTCAGTTACTAGATAATCATCTGAGGATTGTCTCTGCAAAATGTCTCGTCAATAACTTCAAAAATAAGCGTAAAAGTACCAACAAATGAAACATCGCAAATCGATTCTATCGAAATGAGACATTCCATTTTTTGGCACTTTTAGCCTTATTTTTGAACTTATTGAAAATATGGTTATCAGAGTCGTTCTTCAAATGATTACCTAGTAACTGACACTCCGTTTTTTTTTTAAATATAAATTACTTTCAGCCTGTAATTTGACATAAATCAACGGCAGCGCTCTGGTGGCAGAAATCGGCACTAAACACTGAAGAATCACCTTAAATTAATTATAGATCTATGAAAAATTAACTTTCTGATTTTTGGCCATTTTTTGACGATCTCAGACCACAGCGCGGTGCGGTGGAACTAGATAATTCTTGTCGAAAGAAAGAAAACCACCAGGAAAGAGAAGGCTAAATATGTAAAACAATGAGTGAAGCGAGCGAGAAAGCTGTATGAGTGAGAGAGTACGAAAGGCATCGTGGAGAGGGAAGGGGACAGTGAAGTGAGAGAGATAGAGTGATAAAGTTTCATTTAATTGCCCGAAAGCAGAGAAAGAGACAGAGAAAGAGTGAGTGAGAAGGGGGGAGGGAGTGAGAGATAAAGAGAGAGAGAGAGAGAGAGAGAGGAGAGAGAGGAGAGAGAGAGAGAGAGAGAGAGAGAGAGAGAGAGAGAAGAGAGAGGAAGTGGGAGATACGAAAAAATCCGGGGAACAAGTGGTAGGGTGTGAGAAACAAAGTTGAGGTGATTTAAATAAACAAGGAATGATTGCAAAGGAGAGAGAGAGTTGAGAGAGAGAGAGTTGAGAGAGAGAGAGAGAGAGTGCAAAGGAGAGAGAGAGTCAACTCGAGAGTTTCATTTGCATAACAATGCCCCCTTCTGATTCCAACAGGATCGGCCTTCCGATTATCGCCCTCCATAGAATGGCCAGAAAGTTTTCCAGCTTGTGGGTGCTCGAGGATATACCATATAGATTAGACGAAGGATTTTCCTTCTGAGCGTTATCATTAACTTGCTGATCTCAGTACATTGGCGGATCTAGGAATTTGTTCTTCTCGTTCTTCTTCCATTCGAACGTGTGTGTTAGAAAGGGACAGATGAGGGACAGTCGCTTGATTTTTTCCCCCTCTTCTATCCTTTTCTAACACATGCATTCAAATGGCTGAAGAGAGAGAAGGATATTTTTTTTTTGGATTCGCCAGTGTCCCAGTAATTATACTAATCTGTGTAATGATTTCAAAAAATACATTGAATTCGTAAAATATTTTAAAGAATACGAAATGTTAAGATCCTTGATAACTACACCCCGAGGAGAATACTAAAGTCAGAAAAATGAATAAAACTCAGTAACATAGGTAAAATTATATGCATGAGTGTATTTCTGAAGAGTGTACAGGGTTGCATACCTAGGTCTGAGAGTTACGTTTCGTTTGCATCCAATCCACGCCGACCTATCAGCTCTAGCATGTCACAACCGTGTAATTAATGTTGAATTTATTTTCTATCTAACTATATACTTACAATTGTACAACACTCACTTTGGTCTATAACTATGGATTTGTTGAAGCTTTCTGTTACTCGCAAACTCTCATAAAACGAGGAATGCCTTAAAACTAATTTTAAGAAACAAAACATTAACGGAGCACAAAAATAGGCTGAGCTATGTTTTAGCAGCCAAGATAGAAATCACTTGTGGAAATTTTACACCGGCTCGGTTTCTTGGCCTCTTTTTTTTAACCTTGAATCAAAAAGTGTAATGAATTCAATATGGAAATTAGTTTTAAACAAAAGTTCAGTGTGTCTGAAAGTGGCTGACACAGAAATCGATTTAACAGTTTCTTTTGGAAGGATTTGCACGATAAAGAAACTGACACGCTTGGCAAATTTTCTCACATGGATAGTTGTTATAGAACTCACTCTGCGTCCAGATAGCCACTATCAGTGGCGTACGCAGGATTTTTCTTGGGAGGGGCTCGCACTGATGAGCGTTTGACTGAAAATTGTTCCCCCCTTCCCCTCCACACCCAAAAATCGGAGGTCTGGGGGGGGGCTTTAGCCCCTTTAGCCCCCCCCCCCCCTGCGTACGCCACTGGCCACTATAAAACCAATTCCCATTGAATTAATTACAATTTTTGATTTATGGTTAGGAAAAGAGGCCAACAAACCAGAATCAGATCGTCCATGATATCACACTTTGGGATAAGTCTTTTAACATGTATCAGCCTCTCTCTCTCTCTCTCTCCCTCTCTCTCTCCCTCTCCCTCTCTCTCTCTCTCTCTCTCTTTCTCTCCCTCCCCCCCCTCTCTCTCTCTCTCTCTCTCTCTCTCTCTCTCTCTCTCTCTCTCTCTCTCTCTCTCTCTCTCTCTCTTGATGCTTTCGTTAAGTTCCGGAAAATCAAACAGTTATCATGCGAATGATCGATCGTCGTGAGAGGGCGCTGAAACTCGTGTCGAAAGTGTATAATTCGCGCGACACTCAATTTCCATGGATGAGCGTGGCCGTGGGGGGAAGTATCAGGCAACAATGCAACATG
Source organism: Trialeurodes vaporariorum (assembly GCA_011764245.1). Taxonomy (NCBI): domain Eukaryota; kingdom Metazoa; phylum Arthropoda; class Insecta; order Hemiptera; family Aleyrodidae; genus Trialeurodes; species Trialeurodes vaporariorum. The sequence goes on along the minus strand of VMOF01000002.1, from coordinate 7,245,689 downwards.
CATCGGCGGTGTTTTGGCGCTGTGTCGGTTGCGGTGACTGGTGAGCCCCCAAAACCGCAGTGAAAAAGGAGGGTGAAAGGTTGCACGCATACGAACGCCAAAGTCAATCACGCACGCATGACCCACAGTGCTCTTTGACTGGTTGATTAGCTGGGCTCGAGAGCCGAATAAATTGATTCGTTTCAGAATTCACCTGCAGCGCAGCTCGTTAAAATACTTTAATTTGGGGCTCTCGCAAACTTTTGCTGTGAGCAAATGAATGGTTTAATCTGATGTAAAAACCGCACCGAAAATCACAAAAATCACACTAAAAAAGTGTACAATCCAGAAATAAACTCACAAACTCACATAACTGCCATAACGGCAAGATCGCAATGGCGGTATTGACGCCGTATCCTAGGTTTCAACTTAAAGAAAAAGATTACACTTGAAGAAAGTATGTCTCCTGTTGAGAGTGATGTACGAATTGTCCTCTCCTGTTTTCCTCCACTGTTGTCCCTGTTATTTATGTTATGTTCCTGTTGTTTCAAACGGTATGACGCCTAATTATCTTTGATATAACCAATCTCAATTTATTATTCATCTGCTCTTTGTAAGTATTTTCATTACTTGCCGTGGATGAAATCATATTCATTTAACCTCGATTATAATCATATAAAAAGGTTCTCCAGGCGGTTCAACGCAAGTATCATGGGGGATTCCTGTCTAATGTGCGTCACTCTTTCTAAGGAAATACAGAGATAATGATATGTCTCAATTTGGATAGGAATTTCTTATGATACCTGCGTTTCTCCGCCTCTATGCCCGATTCTGAGAGTGAATTTCGTGATTTTTCTGTGTAACGATCGTCGTTTTTACAGGTTTTTATGCAAGAATCAACTCTTCGATCCCCTGTAGCAAAAGTTTGCAAGAGCCTCATTGGCAATCAAATCTCCAAGGAAAGAGGGAAAAGAAGGAGAAGGAGAAGAAGAAAGAGGAGGAGGAGGGAGGGAGGGTGTATCACGGTGGATTTTAAGGACACCATGGGCGGATACAGGGAATTGTCTTTCTCTCTCTCCTCCCGTTTGAAAACGTGCGTTAGAAAAGGACAGAAGAGGGGGCCAAAGTCACGTGATGGCCCCCTCTGCTGTCCTCTTCCAACACATAAGTTCAAATGGAGGGAGAGAGAGAAAGACAATTTCCTGTATCCGCCCATGAAGGAAACCGAAATACAAAAGCCAGAAAACCCATTTCCGACAAAGGGAGGCCGTTCTGATAACTTTAAGAGACACATTCCCGTTGAAATTTAAATTATTCCTTGAGCCGATTTTTGTTTATCGAAAAAAAAAAATAAATAAATAAAATGTCAAGAAATGGAATAACACCAACTTCAAAATTTTTCATGACAGTACTTTCTCTCCTGTGGGGGGGGGGGGGGAAGCAAGAAAGTAAAACTTATGTGTTCAACCCATATATCTAGCCAAGTCGAAAGCTCTATGATGTGTCATTTGCTCAAGTTTTTGCCTGAAACGGAAAAATAATTCGAAAGAAATGCAAGACCATACATAAATCCTAAAGGACATCTAATTTCCTATATAAAACCGTTAGATTTGAGTCGAAGACTCCGGTATTTAGTCCTAGCAAGCAGATTCTTTAAAAGAGCCAGGCAATTTCAGAAAAGATTTTTGTGTTTTTTGAAGTTGGCTCTTTTTAGGCGTTTCTACGATAATTTTTAGATCTCGAAATTTTGGGGATCCACTGCCGATATTAAACCCAATCTATACCCAAAGTTTTGCCAGAAACAAGCTGTATGGGCGAAAATTGTCAATTTTGAATAAACCTTTTACGTAAATCATATAAGTAAATCAATGACATAGAATTCCCCTGCATAAATAAAGCCAATTCAATCAATAGTATGCGTACCATACAGGTGGAAACAATTAGCACTGCGCAAGAAATAGTACTCCTACTTTCTCGGGGAGATCTTAAATTGAGGCCTTAAATCTCAGACAGTGGCGTAGCCATAGGCGGCGCGTATAAGGGGCTATTGGGGCTATAGCCCCCCCCCCCCCACTTTTTTGGGAACAAGGGGCTGAAAAAATTTTTGAACGAGAAAAAAAGGAAAAAAGGGAAAGAGGAAAAAGAAAAAAAAAGAGAAAAAGAGAAGAAGAAGAAAAAAGGTTATTTATTCCCCCCCCACCTGCGTCAAACGTTATTGTAAAAAAGGTGAAGAAAGAAAGAGGGGGAAAAAAAAAAAAAAAAAAAAAAGCTGTTGATTTTTAGCCCCCACGCGCCGCCCATGGGCGTAGCGAGAAATTTGGTAACATTGCACCGTGTCCTATTAAACCCATATGAAAGGTCGAATGCAAAGGTGTTCACCGAACACCCAATAGTTCGATCTTTTTCAATTTTCACAGGTTCAAATGGACACCCTTCAACGTTGCCAAATTGCTCGCTACGCCACTGATCGATCTCAGACCTTAGTGCGACGATATCAAACAAGACCTGCATCAGCAATAAAAGGACACAGTTTTCTCCTCAAATCTCATTCCCTCCAATTTCACATCCTCTGTTCCCCTTTCTCCCCCTCCTTTGATACTTTCCTACCATCCTCCGCACCTCTCCACAAAATACTTTCAAATGACTTTATATGTCTTATTGGCATCCCAATGACAGGAATAAAAAAGGAAGAAGAAAAAAAAATGGTTCAGTCCTTACAACCATCCAGGAGACGAAGCGGAGCTCAAAAAGCAAAAGGATTCCTTAAACATTTTTGTGATCGTTTGACACTTGTGTTTCCTCCCCGGTTGCTTTTGTGCCCGCCACGTGAACTACCGTCTCCTCCAGCATCATCACCAGCACACTGAAAGGAATTTCTTTCGTCCTTTCCTTTTTTTTTCATGTTCTTTCTCTTTTCCTCTCTCCACTCTTCATTCATTCATTCTTTCAACAAAATCGACACAATTTGTAAAAAGCTGGAGATAATACCGGTGGGTTGTGTCATGATTTTTTTATTTTCTCTTTTTTTTTCAGGAACCTCCGTAGAGGTGTTACAGTGTGACTCCGAAGGGGGGCTTTTCATATCGGGCTTCTGAAAAGAGATATCTACCAGTTAAATGGGTGGTGTGGGAGGGGTGGAGAAAGGAGGGATTAATATCTTAATTACGTCACTGGTCCATTCAATGCTCCTATTTCGACCCATGGGTGGATACAGGAATTTGTCTCTCTCTTCTCTCCTTTCATTTGAATACGTGTGTTAGAAAAGGATAGGGGTCAAAGTCACGTGATGGTCCCCTTTGCTATCCTTTTCTGACACATGGTATTCAAATGGAAGAAGAGAGAGAAAGACAAATGTCTGTTTCCGTCCATGTATTCGGCCACTCGTGTGGGTATGCTAATACGAGTGAAATCAGTCACCGGAAACGGAGGCAACTGAGGCCTGAATTGCTGAAAAAGTAAATATATTGCGCTTCCTGCGTTTTTCTTCCCACACTAGCGGAAGCCTCCTTGAGAAAATTGAAAGAAAATTACACCGTCATTCCTTATTTTCACGCAAATTACCCGTCAAAAGCTTTGCAGATTTCACCAGTTTAAGGTTAAGTCATTGAGGTCTAATTGTTTTTCGACAAATTTGGAAACTGTTCTCGATGAACGTTTGATCTTTAAGAATTTAAATTGATCGAAAAAAAAGAAGAAAAAATCTCTGAGGTAGGATAACCGAAAGTGAACAAGACTGACCTTCCGTTCTCTTTTTTTTCAAGTTGGGGGTGAGATATTAAACATGAAGGGGGAAAAAATTGGACAAGTAAGTTGACCTCCGGCTCACATGGAAAACCGTAGTCTTAAAAAAAAAAAAAAATCTGTAGTGTCTATCTATCCGTCTGTCAGTCTAGGTCCTAGGAGTCCATTCGAATGATGATATACCTTTTTAACGATTAATGGCAATTAATGCAATCTGTATCCAGATTTTGCATAGATGTTACTTTCTAGCATCTTAAGATATTTTGTTTTTTTTTAATTATTATAATTGTTATTATTTTTGTTTTAAATTTGAACTTATAAGGAAGTTATCTAGAAAAAAATTGTTGAGTGGTATCGGGGTTTCTCCCGGAATATTAAAAGGAGGAATTGGCGTCTCCCCCAGATTAAATATATGATGTGCGAGAAAGTGTCCGCACGGTATTCCCAACAAATCCCCTTAGTTTGTTACTCCTTCAAAGAAATAGTCTCTGGAATAGGCGTACCGTGACCAAAAACAGTGGGGGGGGGGGCTAAAAAGTGAAAAATTGATTACCTCTTTTTTTTTTTTTTTTTTTTTTTTTTTTTTTTTTTTTTTTTTTTTTTGCTTTTTAGCCCCTCCGTAATATTTTAGCCGATTTTTAGCCCCTCCACCCAAAAAAAAGTGGGGGGGGGCTACAGCCCCCCTTAGTCCATGATACGCTACGCGGTCTCTGGTCGGTAATGAGTATCGTATCGCTGCTACATACATCATTGTTCATTTTTGTCTGTTTTTATTTATTTAATGTTTCACATATGTTCTGTTGCGTTCGATTTATCGGAGGATTTCAAGGAATCGTTGCTGGAGTCCGACCCGACATCGCTGGATTTCCTCCGAAGTGAGACATCTTACGAGAGGCGATCGCGCCGCTGCTGCTGTTTGGAAGCGCACCATCGGATCATCACAAGCACAAGAGCCCCCCCCCCCCCCCCCTCCCCGTTGACCAAACTTGTAAGCCCTCGCGAGTGAGAAACAGCTAGGGGGAAGGCACCGTAGAAGGAGTCAAGGGAAGGGAGGGGGGTGTTGTGGAAGGCGGGAGGGAGATCGATTTCATGAGATTTAAGCGCTACAAGTGGCCCGTAAACAACCTGTTATCATCGTCGACGCGATGAATTAAAAACCCTGGTCTTTTACCGACACTAACTAACAGTTCAACCGACCGGCCGACCGGTCAGGTTGCTCCGGTTGGTTAGGGGCCGTGGCCGTAGTTTGCTGCACGCTGATGCTATATGGTCGCGGCCGGTTGAACTGAAAAACAGTTTTTCCCCGAAACTATAGGCTCGGCTTGGCCCAGGCCCCGAGCCCGAGACGGTCATAATTCTTTCCCGAATCCCACGATGGTTCCACAGTCGACACTATCCTTTTGTAGCCGCTGCTTTTTTTTTCTTCTTTCTTTTTTTTCAGTAAGGTACAACAATCCGAAAGAGAGATCAAGTAGTGAGTGTGTGTAGGAGGGTGGAGAGAAGAGGGGCAGGTTTCTTTCATTGTTAAGGGCTCCGCAGCTCCTCATTCACGGGCTGAGTCAAAAAAAAAAAAAGGAGCCTTGAACGTCATCGGTGGTGCCAAATATCCTTGAATAGTATAAGGTTTAATCCTTAATAACTCAATTAAGGGGTCTCTCTCCAGTCTCCACCTGCGAATTTGAAAGCGCGAATGAAATGCGTGAGCCAATGACCGACCTTGAAGTCGATAGGTCGAGTCCGATGTATCGACAACAAAGAAGCCCATTGGCTCAAGCAGTCAATCCGTGCTTTTGAATTCGCAGGTGATTCAGAGCAGAGCTGCCGATTTGCGTAGATTCAATGGCATTTTGAAATTTACCGAAGATTCTACCGGTTCAGAAAAGATTGCAGAGTTTAGTTCAGCGGACGACTATAATGCACGAAAAAACTAGCGTCTTTTACATTTTCTCAACCGTTAAGAGTCATCGATGAACTTTGAAAACTTGCAAATATTTTAATTAATTTAATTAACCGCGTTTCCACCGATTGAGAAAAGATACAGATGAGAGTATTTTTGTGCATTATAGTCATACACTGAAGTGAACTATGTAATCTTTTCTCGTCCGGTGGGATCATGGGTGAATTTAAAAATGTCATTATATCTACGCAAATCGGCAGCTCTGATTCAGAGACCCCTTTAGAGTCCAAGCACTTAAAATACTTATATTTAACAGGTATGCTCGACTCGCTTCCCGCGTCATCTTCAGTGGCGCGAAAATAATAATAAAAAAAAAGTAGAATCCAAGATGGCCGACAAAAGAAGGAAACACTGGACATGATGTGGGACATGGTTTGTTATGAAGATGGATGGAAGTGTTTATTGTTTTTTCTCGCTTCGTCGATTTTAGTTTGATTTTAATATCTCTCTGTGAATTCTTTTACAACGACATGATTGTCCAGTGTTTTCTTCTATTGTCGGCCATATTTGTATTCTTCTTTTTGATTTTCGCGGCGTTGAAGATGACGCCGGGAAGCGAGCATATACCTGATAAATATGTGTACCTTGATTACAGTGGGGATGCGTTGAAATACAAGCTTGTAAAATTGGCAAAATTTCACTCGTCGCCCCTATGCCCTGAACTGAGCTCAGATTGTGGCCGTGCTAATTGTGTTTTTACCGATTGTACGAACTTGTTTTTCAACTGAAGCGCTTCAGTAATCAAATGTTTGACTTCAGGCGTTGAAAAAGGACTTAAAAGCGATCATTTTAGAGATTTTGCGAGATTTTTAAACCTCAAAGAGTTGGCTCTTCTATTCGCTTCAATCGCGTGTGTTTGAGCATATTGTATTTTTACCAATTTTGAAAAAAAAAAAAATTCGACTGTAGCGATCAAATACACAAACTTTCGACTTCAGATATTGAAAGTAGACATAAAAGCGGTGATTTTAGTTATTTTTTAAGATTTTTTCATGAATCCCCACATCGACTTTTTTTAACCTCAAAGTAGGGTCTTTCTTCATTACAGCCAACTTTAAGCAATTTTTTCAACTAGAAAAAATTGCTCAGGAGATCCAATTTTTCTTGAGCAGGTACTCTTAGTAGTGTACTTAAAGCTTGGAAAGTATGAATTTTTTCTACCAACGCTATCCTATTAAAAAAAATTATCAAAGATCGGAAAAATTGCAAAAGGGTCACCAAAGTTCAAATAGGTATGCAACCTGCTAAACCTTCAATTAATGAAAAACGATCTATAACAATGAAAAGAAGACACAAAACGCATCAAAATGAGACCTCAACCGTATCTTTCCGTTGAGAATTAAGGCTGTGGCACGCGTTCAAAGATAAGCCTAAAATCGCAATTTTTGAATTTCCGGTTGCCTATATCTCAGGGGCCGTAAGCTAAAAAAATATGAAAAAATACGTTTTAAGCTACTAAAAGTAGTTACAATCACCCCACAAAATATTACCAAAATCCATGACTAGGCAGCAACATATTTCATTAATTTTGGTTGATTTAAAATGGAATGACCCAGCTAACACAGCTCAGTTCATTACATGACTGTACTGCACGAAAATACTCTATGATTTTCAATATTTACTCAATCGCTTTAACAGCCGTTTAATTATTAGATATAATATCCGCAAGTTTTTTTTTTTCAAATCATCGACGACTCCACCGGTTGAGAAAAGATTACAGATGCGAGTATGTTCATGCATTACATTCATAAACTGAACTGAAACTGTGTAATCTTTTTTCAACCGGTGGAATCTTCGGTGAATTGAAAATGCCATCAAATATACACAGAACGGCAGCTCTGGGAAAAGGCATGTACTATGACTTTCAAAAGAAAGTATCCTGATAGAAATTTTTCATTATTTCATTTCTCGACTAATTTGAAAAATGTTATTGTTTTAGGTAATACAGTCTCACAGTATTGCCAATTGTGACATTATGCCTCAAAAAATTTAAAATGATGGAAAATAAAAGAGAATAAATTCATCAAGAACAATGGAGCTGTTGCAAACTTTTGCTACAGGCTTATTAATGGTTAATTTTGGGGTAATACCCAATAAAAATAACGATTAGCGCACTAAAAAATCACGAAATCCACTCCTAAACTCACAAAATGCTTTTAAACGCGAAACTGTAATGGCGGCCGGGGCCGCGGTTTTCATCGGGGCTCCCTATCATCAATCAGCGCCATCTACACGAGGTGTTCTCGCAACACCACACAAGAAGAAGAAGAAGCATACAATTGCCATAAGAAAACCGCGGCCTCGGCCGCCATTACGGTCTCGCATTTAAAAGCATTTTGTGAGTTTAGGAGTGGATTTCGTGATTTTTTAGTATGCTAATCGTCATTTTTACAGGGTATTATCCCACATTCAACTATTAATAAGCCTGTAGCAAAAGTTTGCAACAGCTCCATTTCGATGAGAGGACTTTCTTTTGAAAATCATAGTACACGTTGACCTATCCCAAAAATACAACTCTTCTGGATATAAAAAATGTATAGCTTGTCGTATTGTCCTAATCGAGAGGAAATCCGGCAGCGCTGGACGGTGGATGTCATTTTCGACATTAATTGCACCTTCCCAAGTCCCGAGTGAATCCACACCGACCATCTGCCCTGGACCCGAAAAAAAAGGAGCCGTAAAAATCCGAATGACAGCCAGAGAGCTGTGACTTTTATCAGATTGCTCTTGTTATCACTTCTCTTTCCCCCTTCCCCCTTCCCCCCTCCTCCATTCCCCTTCTTCCAAATCCCTGTACCAAATTAAGGAGCCCCTTTTCTCTGAGCTCCTATAGGACTCGATTTCTAGAGACCCTCTTTATTTATACTCGAGGATTAAGAGGTAAATTTATGGCGGGATACTTCGGAAACTCGTGTAAAATTGAAGACCCCCCCCTTCCACCCCAATATTCCCTCCTTCTCTCTCTTTCTACCGAACTAGCCCAATAGAGGTGACACCATAATTAGCTCCTCTTGGGGGCTTTAAATCGCCTTGGAGACTTATTTTTATTTACTTCGCCCCTGATCTCGTCATAAACGCTTTAGGGTTTTCTACGGGGTGTCAGTGATTTTATTGATCGGGAAAGTTAAAGCCTTGTACTCTTTTAATTGGGCTGATTTTTTTCCCCCCTCTGGTATACATCAGCTCTGGCTTTGGACATTTGGCTCCGTTTCTAGAGAGACCTTCTAATCTGTTCACGGAAAAAGGTAATGTCGTTAGATCAGCATCTATAGGAAACAAACGGCGCCACTTAAAGGAATTTTATAAGGAACTTCTTTCCTATGTTGAAACTGAATGAGTTTAACACTCTCCTAATTATACGAAAGAGACTTCGCAGGATCTCAAGTAATTTGGGCCTGCTTTTTAGTTCTTAGCTATGCATTTGCGTTTTTTTCTTAACAGGATATTAAAAAAAAAAAAATCAATTTCAATGATCGGATATTATTGGAGCGCCGAAACATGTGTCTAATCAGTAAGGGGAGAACTGCCGCAAAAAGTTGAGGGTGGCTTTGTCCTTCCGTCTACCCACACCAAAAAATAAAGTCCTCAGACTCCGAAAGGCGCCTAGAATTGATTTCGAGGGGACTCAAAACTGCGCTCGGACCAATTGTTTTTCTAAGTTCTCGAAGAAAGAAAGCCGCAAAATTACCATAAGTCCAAGTTTTTTTTTCTCTTTTTAAATTTTAGAGCTGGTCCGACCCCTCTGTCTTAAAATAAGTGTCCATATCAAACAATTTCAACTTTCTTTACATTTTCAGCATTTATCAAGAATTTCAACCGACTTGTCAATTTTATTCGATCTCGGGAGCATCATATGTTTTTATTTTATTCTATAACTCAAAAGGGTTATCATTTTAAGTTTTTCGTTAAAAAGTTTAATTAAAATTCCAACATAATGGGGCTCTTGCAAACTTTTGCTAAAGGGAATTGAAGAGTTGATTATTGCATAAAAACCTGTAAAAATGACAATGAGTATACTAAAAAATCACAAAATTCACTCTCAAAATTGGGCCTAACGGCGGAAAGACGCATAGATATCATGGAAGATTCCTATCTAAATTATGACATATCTCTATGTTTTCGTAGAGAATGTGACAAATTAGACAAGAATCTCCATACCTGCATTGAACCGCCATTACGATCTTGTCGTTAAAGCAGTTATGTGAGTTTATTTCTAAAATGTCGACATTCTTACAGTGTTTTTCGTGGTTTTCGCTGGTTTTCACATCAGATTGGACTGACTTTTCATTAGACTGTAGCAAAAGTTTGCGAGAGCCCCATTTTTCCAAACACAGCATATTATTCAAAATCGTGTTACAATCCTTCTAAAATCAAAAATCCGCTAACTAAGAACACCTCGTTACTTCTTTACCTGTATCTGAAACTTAAATGGGACAGCTAAGTTTGTAATGATGTCACTTCGAGAATCAAAGCGCACCTTTTCTCATCTTAATCATATTTTCATACCCTCTCTGCCTTTTCGTTTGAATGTCAAAGTACCTGCCGTAACCTCAACTCAACCTCGAATTTCCTCCGGTTCTTTTGAGGAATCTTTTGATATTTATCTATTTTTATTTCGTTCTCCAAGACCATAAAATCCACCTGTGTATACTGTGGGACTTTATATCTACCGTGTGACATGGAGAAGAGGGTAGAATAGATCCCAGACGAATTCTTGTAATAAACAGTGGAACCTCTAACGAAAACGAAAAGGGGGAAAAAATAAAGATATGAAAGAATTCGGTGCACGCTTCAACCAAAAAAAGTAATACTATAAATAAAATGAAAATATATTCTCTTCCAAATAGCCGCGGGTTTAAGTTTCCCCTCTCTTTTTACTTATTTCTTTTTTTTCTAACATACATATTTTTTAATAGAGGAGGAAGAACAGCAAATAAAGCAAAGGTTTCTTGCGGATTTGGCTACAAGAATCGCACTTTGTTAAAGCGGAAAGCTGGAGAAAGGTTTTTGAGGATTGTGTTTTACTGTGTAGAGAGACATTGTTTTTAATCTTATGTTTTGTATGGACTGACTTATCATTTTTTTATAGGGGGGCGAAGGCGGCTAAAATTTTACACTCCATTTCTGCGAAGGGATTTTCCAGAAAATGTTGGGCGCTTGGTTGGAAAAGTACCTTTGAACCCCCCCCCCCCCCCCCCCCGAAAGATTTCTGGAGCATCCGCTGATTTGTACCTGATCTTTTTTTATGTTCAAAACATTAACCTTGCCTGTGGATGGCAATAATTAGTATTTGAACAGTAACGTATAGTGTTATTTGACAACGTTGCATTTTATCAATTTGAACTTATGAAAAATATCAAATTATTAAGAGAGCAGCAATACTCCCTGAATTTTTTTATTTCCTTTTAACACGTCAGCCCAGATAGTGAATGTTTGCGGTGCGGTTCAATCACTGTCTTTGAGACTCCGTTTTTATTGAAGACTTAAACGCTCGGATAGGAAAATAGTAACTCTCGGTCACAGGACTTTTTGTCCTCTTTTCTCGTCCTTTTTCCTTCTTAGCAATAGTTAGCCCTTTAAAATACTCTCAATCAACGTTTGGTCTCATAAAAAATTAGTCGAATCTTTTTACTGGTCCTTGAATTGAACGTTCTTGCGTTTTTAGTTCAAATGTTATCATTTAGGTCCAGATTATGTCTTTCTCCAAAAACCTTTGTCTCCAAAAATATGTGCGTTTCGTCCAAAGTTGGTTGGCGGATAAAATTAAAGAGTGTTAAAGATCAAAACAAAAAAATAATTTATTTATTCATTTATTTATTTACCCACATTTTGCCTTCATCTCAGTTTCAAACGGCTCAATAATATATTTCATGAACAATGAGACAGCTAGAAGAGGACTCGAAAAAGTCCGACTCCTTTGCTGTAGAAAAATGAATCAACCCATTCATATACTTTTCTAAGTCCTTCTGACTAAATTTCACTCCCCTGAAATTTCTTCGCGGGTCGTCCCGTAGTTCCTGGTAAAAGTGACATAAAAACCGTGACAAGTTTTAAGGGAATCACACCTCTCGGAGGATATAATGTAATACACTATGATGTCTCACTCTTGCCCACGGTGTGATCATAGAGAGGTCCGCCTGATTATTCACGGTGTGAGAGGAATGACCGTAATCGCCGGCATGATTACACGGCATCCTCAGCATATAACTCATAACCTATTTTTATAAACACATAAAAGAAAATAAGCGGGGTGGAGGGAGTGAGAGGGGGTGGAAAGAGAATATATGATCAAGAGAGGAGATATATTAAAACTGACTCTAGTTAGAGAGGTAACAAAGGCTCACGAAAAGTAAGACTTCACTTCACCCCGGTGATGCTGACCCATCTTCGAGAGAGAGTGAGAGAGAGAGAGAGAGAGAGAGAGAGAGAGAGAGAGAGAGAGAGAGAGAGAGAGAGAGAGAGAGAGAGAGAGAGAGAGAGAGAGAGAGAGAGGAGAGAGAGAGAGGAGAGAGAGGGGGGGGGAGGACGTACCGGTCGCGGGAGAGGGGGAGGTTTGAAGGCGGGGGAGGGGGAAGCTGTGATTAGAATTTGACGAGTCATTGAGATGATTAGGCTGCAGACTGCCGACACCGTAAGTAGATGAGGATTTTCTGAGGGGTGAGTTTCGTTGCCTCTCTCCTTCCCCCTCCTTCATCGAGAGAATCGTATTTTGGCTCCCCGATAATTACGTTGTTTAAATTTCGAATCTCTCGGAGTCATGCCTCAAGACCTTACGGTTGCCAAATCGTGCAAATTCGAAGTTTCTTCCCTTTAATCTCCGACAAAATCGTGTATATAATAGTAATGTGGGGGGGGGGAGGAGGGTGGCTCCGTGGCTCACGCAAAGCATTGCGGTATATGTCAAACTAATAGCATACTGGTGGGGTATGCCGAGATATGCAATACGCAACGCACCAACTAAATATGTTGAATGGTATCTGATGCATGGAGTATTTTGCCTACCCTAAATAAATGCCAGGGTATGCAATACGCAACACACCAACTGAACGTATCTTATGCGTATCGCCTACCCTGGCCAAATATCTTCGACCCCGCTAAAACATACATCGAGAGCGAGTAAGTTCTGAACCAGGTCTTTTAGACACGAATGGTGAGGATACAGAGCAATTAATTTCAGAATGACTTTCGTGCGAGCAAATAACCTCTCATCTAATTTTATCGCGCTTACAAATTTTGAGATTCAACAATTCTTATGCATCCTTTTATACGCTATAAAATTAATATTTTTTTCTGAAAATATTTATCTTTGAACAATTTGACAACAGCGGCTGCCCTTTACTCTAATAATCTGATTTGCCGAGCTCACGATATTCAAACGGGTAAGGGAAAAGTTTTTTTTTTTTTTTTTTTTTTTTTTTTTTTTTTTTTTTTTTTTTTCTTGAAGAGTCTTTTTGTTTTGAATTGAGTTGTTTTGTTTTCTTCTTTGTGATCAAGTTAAGCGTGATAGATGGTGCTACCGCATATTCATATTGTAGACACCGTTGCTTGTGAAGAAGGCTCCCCCCCCCCCCCCCAATACTACCCTATCAAGGCTTAAGGAAATGCATCGTCAGTTCATGAAGTCGTTCACACGTACACGCTAGGCAAGTGGGCACGTTAAAAAATTCGGGGCTCTTTGTTGTTTGCATCTTACAATTTTGTGTTTTGTTTTTGGTTTTGTGTGTGTGTTTAATTGCAAATTCATAATGCCCAGTGAAAATTTAACTGATGAAGTCTGTTGCAAATGTTGGATAAATCAATGTTGTGTTTTGTATCTTGCTACGAAATTTGATACAGCTATCTGAATGATCTGATCTGATGATATAACCCTACAACTGCTCAAAGCCCATTCCCAGGAGGCCGCGTGCCATCTCGCAACAATGTAACTTCTCCTATTTAACTCATCAAATAAATCGAATTTTCCTTGTTAACTATGCAACCCCTTAATTTGACCTTTTACTTGAGTATGAATGGATAGAATGCAGTATTGCCAAATTACCACTGCCCATATCATATAGTGCGAAAAATCTAATAAATATTTTCCATCGGATGACATCGCGTGAAGAGAGGATATCATGCAGCTTCATTTTCCATTTGCAGCTAATGTGGGTATTCCACCGATGTGTTTTCATGGATGAATAAAATGGCAACTTTTCGCAAAAGTCAGCGAAAATAATTCCAAAATAAGAGGTTTTTCCGTGAGCCACAAACATTTTTTTTTTGGTTACATCAATATCCTTTTAACAGCTGTCATGTTACAGCAGTGGCAACAAGTCTAGACATTTTCCAACAATTTTCCCCTCCATTTAGGCTATGTACATTATACAACAACCGGTTGTTGGTGCATCACTATCAAATCGATTTTTTTATATAGAATCAAATGAAGAAAAAACATTCATGACAAATTGCACGATCCACCACTATGTTGTACTAACCATCATTATCATAGGAATGGAATTTACGTTTATTCCAAATGTCATTATTTCTTTATTATAATTTTGTTTATTATAACAGAGACTAACTAATCTTTCATAACCCCTAGTACTTTTGAAATAATTTTCACGCATGATGCTAGTTTTAGTAAGTGATCTGCCATTTTTTAGTTTCATTTTTCTCGGTTGTATACTGCCGTGTTACCGGAGAGAGCAGTAAGAGCAAAATCGACATTTTGAGAAAACTGACTATGAAGTTTCAAACCTAAAATTAATGAGTTCAAAATCCTCCCTCCGTTTTTCATGAAACTTTCAGGAAACATCACTCAGGGTATTTGAAATCGTTGAGATGATCAAAAACCGTCAGATTTTGTTTTCAACTATAAAGCAAATGACGTTTTTCCTTTCATGTTACGCAAGACAGCAGTAAGTCCTATAAAACCAATGGAAAAATCAAGGTAGATGACGCTGCATTCGCGCTCTTACTGCTCTCTTCCGTGACAGTGGAATACGCCGAAATACACGGCAGGAGCAAGCTGAAGCGTGACTTATATAGGTACTGCTGTCTTGAGTGATAACGTAGACTTACTGCACCTTTCCTTAACTTAACGGCAATTTTCACGTACTTACTGCTTTTCGACAGCTCTCGTTTATTGTGGAAAAGGCATATTTTCCAATTTTCTTCAGGTTCAATAGATTCTACAGACTTAAATACATTGAATTTTGAAGAAAACTCAATTTCGAAAATTTGGACCTTACTGCTCTTTCCGGTAACACGGCAGTATAGCAATAGCTCCGAGTGGCGAAGCATGTAAACTGGCAGTATCAGATTTTGCAAATTTAGCAAAAAGTCAACAAATTTAGGATCTAGTGGACAATCGATGGACTAGAGTTGGTTTCAGCTAGAAGTGTAGGCGCGCCCGGACAGCACCCATAAGCGCAAAAATCTGAAAACTAGAACCCAAAAGCGCAAAAACGATGTTCCAAAACCGCAAAAAGGATCTCGAGAAATATGCCTAAAATCGCAAATATGCTAATGTAAAAGATGTGACCCAAAACCGCAAAGATAATTAAATTGCTAATTCTTACCTGATGCACTGGCAACGCTGTATATTTGCAACCCACTTCTTTCAGATAACTTTCGAGCGTGAGTTGATTGCTTAACAGCTGAGAGTGCGAAGAAAGTAGTTGCTTAAATTCTCTCTTTTCCTTGGAATTTGATTTTGGCGGTTTGACCCATATATACCCAGTAAGTCGTTAACGACCCACATAAAATGTTTTTTTTTGGACCAAATTACAGTAAATTCAAGCCAATTTGACTCAAAACTCAATGTTGTGATCATTCAGCACCTATAATTTAGCTGGACCAGAAAATTTCACAATTTTTATATTTAATTTTTTTTTTTAACTCTAAGATGGTACGTTTTTTGAGAAAAACACCAGAAAACACCCAACATGTTCAAATAAAGTTGGGAATATATGAGCTAAAAGCAGGCTTTAGCTTGATATAAGTTTCTGCTTGCACAACAGCGATGAAGGAGTGAGTGTTTGGATGAGATGAAGCAAAATTTTTTCTAGTGACCATGAAACTAAAATTCTCCGATTTTGCATTCCACATTTAAACACTAGAGTTAGCATGGTTGCCAAATCAAACATAATAATAGTAATAGTGATAACAGTAATTTTAAATGGGGAAACAGACTTACGAGCAGACATGTCTTTTTGGTGGGCTTTTAATCTTAGACAAGGCGCAGGGCTCAACAGAACATCCCCTCTCCTCTTCTGGGGCACCGTCAATGTAATTTTAAATGGGGAAACAGACTTACGAGTAGACATGCATTTTTTGTGGGCTTTTAATCGTTAACAAGGCGCAGGGCTCATCAAAACGTCCCCTCTGCTCTTCCGGGGCACCGCCAATGTAATTTTAAATGGGGAAACAGACTTACAAGCAGACATGTCTTTTTGGTGGGCTTTTAATCGTTAACAAGGCGCAGGGCTCATCAAAACGTCACCTTTGCTCTTCCGGGGCACCGTCAACGTAATTTTAAATGGGGAAACAGACTTACGAGCAGCTATGTCTTTTTGGTGGGCTTTTAATCGTTAACAAGGCGCAAGGCTCATGAAAACGTCCCCTCTGCTCTTCCGGGGCACCGCCAATGTAATTTTAAATGGGGAAACAGATTTACGAGCAGACATGTCTTTTTGGTGGGCTTTTAATCGTTGACAAGGCGCAAGACTCATCAGAACGTCCCCTCTGCTCTTCCGGGGCACCGCCAATGTAATTTTAAAGGGGGAAAAAGACTTACGAGCAGACATGTCTTTTTACTGGGCTTTTAATGGTTAACCATGCGCAGGGCTCATCAAAACGTCCCCTTTGCTCTTCCGGGGCACCGCCAATGTTATTTTAAATGGGAAAACAGACTTACGACCAGATCTGTCTTTTTGGTGTGCTTTTAATCGTTGACAAGGCGCAAGACTCATCAGAACGTCCCCTCTGTTCTTCCGGGGCACCGCCAATGTAATTTTAAATGGGGAAAGAGACTTACGAGCAGACATGTCTTTTTGGTGGGCTTTTAATCAATGACAAGGCGCAGGGCTCATCAGAACGTCCCCTATGCTCTTCCGGGGCACCGTCAATGTAATTTTAAATGGGGAAACAGACTTATGAGCAGACATGTCTTTTTGGTGGGATTTTCATCAATGACAAGGAGCAGGGCTCATCAGAACGTCCCCTTTGCTCTTCCGGGGCACCGCCTATGTAATTTTAAATGGGGAAACAGACTTACGAGCAGACATGTATTTTTGGTGGGATTTTCATCAATGACAAGGAGCAGGGCTCATCAGAACGTCCCCTTTGCTCTTCCGGGGCACCGCCTATGTAATTTTAAATGGGGAAACAGACTTACGATCAGATCTGTCTTTTTGGTGTGCTTTTAATCGTTGACAAGGCGCAGGGCTCATCAGAACGTCCCCTCTGCTCTTCCGGGGCACCGCCAATGTAATTTTAAATGGGGAAACAGACTTACTAGCAGACATGACTTTTTGCGGGGCTTTTAATCGTTAACCAGGCGCAGGGCTCATCAGAACGTCCCCTTTGCTCTTCCAGGGCACCGCCTATATAATTTTAAATGGGGAAAGAGACTTACGAGCAGACATGTCTTTTTGGTGGGCTTTTCATCGATGACAAGGCGCAGGGCTCATCAGAACGTCCCCTTTGCTCTTCCGGGGCACCGCCTATGTAATTTTAAATGGGGAAACAGACTTACGATCAGATCTGTCTTTTTGGTGTGCTTTTAATCGTTGACAAGGCGCAGGGCTCATCAGAACGTCCCCTCTGCTCTTTTGGGGCACCGCCAATGTAATTTTAAATGGGGAAACAGACTTACGAGCAGACATGACTTTTTGTTGGGCTTTTAATCGTTAACCAGGCGCAGGGCTCATCAGAACGTCCCCTTTGCTCTTCCGGGGCACCGCCTATGTAATTTTAAATGGGGAAACAGACTTACAAGCAGACATGTCTTTATGGTGGGCTTTTAATTGTAGACAAGGCGCCGGGCTCATCAAAACGTCACCTTTGCTCTTCAAGGACACCGTCAATGTAATTTTAAATGGGGAAACAGACTTACGAGCAGACATGTCTTTTTGGTGGGCTTTAAATCGTTAACAAGGCGCAGGGCTCATCAAAACGTCCCCTTTGCTCTTCCGGGGCACCGCCAATGTAATTTTAAATGGGGAAAGAGACTTACGAGCAGACATGTCTTTTTTGTGGGCTTTTAATCAATGACAAGGCGCAGGGCTCATCAGAATGTCCCCTCTGCTCTTCCGGGGCACCGTCAATGTAATTTTAAACGGGGAAACTAACTTACGAGTAGACATGTCTTTTTGGTGGGCTTTTAATTGTTAACAAGGCGCAGGGCTCATCAAATTCTTCTCCGATTTTGCATTCCACATTTACTCACTAGAGTTAGCATGGTTGCCAAATCAAACATTATTTTGTAATCGCATTGTGACTGCAAGTGTCCTCAGTAAAATGCACCCATTTACGCAAATTTTTCGAGCCCAGAATATACCCAAAAAGCGCAAAAGAATATTTTGCGCATTTGGGGATTTGCGCTTTTGGGATTTGCGCATTTGGGCATTTACCGGCGCGCCCAGACCGACAATCTTTGGACTTTTTTAACATGATTTCTCTTGTTTCAAAATGAAAATTAATGAAAATGAATTTGAGCATTGGCTTTTCATTGAGGATCACTTTAAAATTAAAAGTTCTAAGTCGAAGACAAATTTTGTTTAGTTTTGAAGAAATGAAAATTGAAAAGTCGCCAAAGATTAAGGTCTAGGTGCGCCTACACTTCTGAAATGAGCTCTACTATCTTTCAAGTGTTCAATAGACAGTACGCAACGTTGCCGAATGTTATACTATGCGCCATTGATAATAATGTATTAATCAATTCGTCCATTTAAACCCATGAAAAAGATTGAACCATCGGGTGTTCGGTGATCACCTTCCCATTCGACCTTTTACATGGGTTTAAACTGACACAGCACAAAGTTGCCAAATTGCACGCTACACGCCGCTGGTATTAATCCCTTCACTTTTTGAAAAAATGAATATGCAATCATGCCTGCGCGATGCAATAAAGTGTCCGAACCTAATCAATCTTAAAAACCACTAAATTGTGTGTAGAATTTCGACATCTTCACATCGATCATGACATATTCAGCAAAAATAAACATTTGTACAAGAATAACGCACTTGAGTTCGGGCGTTTGATCGATGTGTGAAATTTTCATTGATAAATAAATAGTCTCGACTCCTGTTGGGATGTTAGTGTGACATCGAAAAGCCAAGGATGATCAGAGCGAGAAAATTCACAGAAATAGAGTGTCGGAAGAATCTGAATCTGGAGAAAGGGAGAGAGGAAGAAAAAAAGGTCATGTCATAGAGAGAGGGGCAAGCATGAAAATCGATTGAAATGCTCTTCGCCACCTCGGACTACTGTGTTTAAAGGCTTTTCACACCTGGCCACTCTATGCAGTTTTTGATCGAGTTGAAAAGAGAATATCTAGCGCGGATGAGAAGGCCCCTTCAAAGGCACTTCACGGAGTCATCAACAGCATGCCCTGTCAGGGGTCCTAAAACTATTTTGGCGCGCTAACGAGCTGAGTTAATCGATTCTAGGGTTTTTATCCCGGTTCTCTGTCGTTCAGTTTTCCCTTTCTTTTTTTTTTTTTTAAAAGCCGTGTCTCCACGCTTGGAGTGAGGTAATTTCGCGTTTGAGTTGACGAATAAGTAAAATTGAGGGGGGGGGAGAGAGAGTTTATAGTAATATTTGATCCTCTCTTTCTTCTTCTGTTGTAAACCTTTTTTGAATGGGAGCTGAGAAGGAGAAAGTTAGGTTTTTTTTTTCACTGCGACCTGAACATCCTAAATAAAGTTCTCACTATTTGAACATCCCAACCCACCCTCATTCAAACCCTTAATGAACTACCTACAAAAGGACGATTTGAAGTAATCCGCGCTATGGTTGAATTTATTGAGGTTTTTTTTTTTCCTCTCAAAAAATTACCTTTTTTATAGCGCAAATTTTGATGTCAAGGGGGGGGGGGGGAGTACATACCTTTGAGCCCCCCCCCCCCCCCCCCCCCCGGTCTACGCCACTGATCTTAGGGACTGGGCATACCTCATCTCATTTATGTCAAAAAGCAATGAGATGTCTCAATAAAAGAAGCTTTCCAGATATTTTTATCGTTTCGTCGTTTTCAACTTCTGTCGTTTTTGAACAAGAGTCTTTATAATCTCGTTTTACCTACTCAACTCTTTTTTAAAAGGAGTGATTTTAATTTTTTTCCGGACAGTAGTGACCAGGGCTGCCGTTTTGCGTATAATCAATGCTATTTTTCTATTCACCGATGATTCCACCGGTTGAGAAAAGATTACACAGTTCAGTTCAGTGTATGACTGTAATGCACCAAAATACTCTGATCAGTAATCTTTCCTTAATCGGTGGAAACTCCGTTGATTAATTAAAATATCCGCAAGTTTTTTAAAGTCATCGACGACTCCACCGGTTGAAAAAAGACTAGAGATGCGAGTATTTTAGTTGATTACAGTCATGCACAGATATGAACTGTGTAATCTTTTCTCATCCGGTGGAATCATCGGTGAATTGAAAAATAGCATTGATTACACGCAAAACGGCAGCCCTGCTAGATAAGGACGTAACGTGGATTTTAAAAGACGATTAAACTATTTTCCATACGGATCTCAAAGAGCGATGAAATTCGCTCGGACCTCTCTGATTAGTGATGAACCGAAGTTATTGCAGAAAAAAAAGCAATTCCGGCAGACATATGACCCAGAATGGGGCTCTTGCAAACTTTTGCTTTGAATAAATGAATAGTCCAATCTAATGTAAAAACCAGGGAAAATCACGAAAAGCGCAGTAAGAAAGTCTAAAATTCAGTAATAAACTCACATAATTGAAAGGTAGAGTGGATAAAGGGGTAATGTGACACTTTTTTGATTTTGGGAAAATCGACTTTAAAGTTCAAAGTATGGACGTTTTCGACATTTTTGCTGAACATCAACCACAACAGCATTGAAAGTAGGGTCATATCCTACATTTTTTGAACCAAGTTGGAAAATTTTTGAAAATATCACCATGCATACGATGCTAACTCGATTTTTTCCAAAATGTCACATAACCCCTTTATCCACTCTACCCTTCAATTGCTTTAGCGACATGATCGTAATGTCGGTTCAACGCAGGTATCATGGGAGATTCCTATCTATTATGCCACTTTCTCTACGGAAACATAGAGATATGTCGCACTTTAGATAGGAATCTCCAATGATACCTGCGACCTGCGTCTCTCCGCCATTAAGCCCGATTCTGAGAGTGAATTTTGTGATTGTTAAGTGTACTCATCGTCATTTTTTCAGGTTTTTATGCAAGAATATCAACACTTCAATTCCCTGTAGCAAAAGTTTGTAGGAGCCCCATTCTATATCTTTCGATAAATTTTATCCTAGAAACGGCAAGAACGGATCCACTGTGTGACGCGCGTCTGTTTACATAAAAATTAGGTTTTAGGTAAATATGACAACATAGTCACAGCTATTTTGTCTTCCTTTGTAATCTTCATATTTTGCATAACCTATATACTTTAGAGTTTTTCTTGTCTTTAGTCACTTATTATATGAGTCCTTGATAATTTCCAGTTAATTTGATTATTTCCTGTCCCTAAACTTAGTAAATTCTTCATACAAGTATTATCTTCTAGGATTGCTGAAAAAGCCTCAGCATTCGTGATCGAGTGTTTTTTCTATCACGGTAGATTTCCCAACTACCTCGACCAGATTATTTGCGGAGCCTTGGACGCAAAATACCTACTGCGTTTGGATGAAAAATTTACAGCGATAGAAAAAACGAAATATAGTAAATATATACACGGAGAAAAATTTACATTAGGGGCTACCAGAATTACTTCTACGGAATAGTTAAATGTAAATTCTGGTATATCTGTGAAGATATTGCTGGTCTCAACGAAAAATGTATTTTGAATATTACCAGAAATCTAGTTAAGGATACGCGAATGAACATTTAACTATTACGTAGAAGTAATTCTGGTAGCCCCAAATATAAATTTATCTCCGTGTATTGTTTACCGCTGGTAGATGAGGCTTTATCCTGGTAGAAAATATGAAGAACTGGTTTTTTCCCCCCTGTGTTCTCCTTATGAGTTAGACCTTTTAATTATGTTTATTTATTCATTTATTTATTATTTATTTTTTTATTTTTTTTTATTTTTTATTTTTTTTTTGCGGAAAAATTGTGACGTTTGTATAAGATGAGGGCAGGTCAAATTTTTAGAAGCCCTGGGATGGTTGCCAGCGCGGCACAGGGAGACAAGAATGAAGAGGTAACTTGGACATGTCAAAGGATGTATCTGCCTTCGTCTCCCTACAGGGACTGGGGAATTGGGGGAGGAGTTGACCTGCTGAGCGCGCGATATAGGATAGGAATAGGATACGAGAAGATGAGGAAAATGGATTGTTGACTGCCAAGTGCCAAGTTAAAGGTAAGTGTGAAATTCCTAGAAGACCTTAACCTTGTTGTTGATTCTGTTGTTAATAGGCTAGAGAGGTGAAAGAGAAGGAGATCGCACAGTGGGATGAGAAACACCCAATTTCGGGCCGTGTGTATACTGCATATGAGCGGATTCAGGCTTGATTATCAGAGGCGTCATTTGTGATTCGGCTCGGAAGGGGCAAAAATGTGATGACCCTTTTTTTTTTTTTCCTTTTTTTTTTTTTTTGCTCATCAATATTATTTTAGACACTCTACAACCCTGCATATCCGAAATTTACGGCCCTAAATTCCAATAAAACTCGTTAATGACCACCAAAATTTAGGTCGAAACTTTTTTCTTCTTCTAAAAAAAAAAATAATGAAAAAAAAAGTCATAACTTTTTCACTTTTGGCCAACCCTTGGGGGGGGGGGGGGGGGGGGGGGGGGAAGGTGCCCCCTCCCCTCTGCCCCCGCAAACGACGCTACTGTTGATTTTAAAGGGTCAGAACATCCAAATCAAAAAGCATTCATTATAACCTTTTCACTGGAAGTGATACACATTTGCAAAAAATTGGGTGATCCATCAAAATTCTTAGATAATTGTCCTCTTTTGAACAGTCAAAAAAAATCTCAAAAAAATACAAATCCCAAAATGCGTGCATGAAAGGGTTAAAGTGATTCAATGTTGCCGAACGGAATAAAAATAAAATGAAAAAGCTTTTAAAAAAATGAAGATTCGGAATCCGACGCGTACACAGGATTTTTGTTGGTAAGGGCTTGCACTGATGAGCGTTTGACTGAAAATTATTTCTCTCGCACCCCCTCCATCCCTAGAAATCGAAGGTCTAGGGGCTAAGGAGGCTACCCCCCCCCCTCCCCCTCTCACTCCCACCCCCCGCTTACGCCTCGTTATGATGTAGTCCATACCGTCGAATGATTTTCTAACAAGCAGTGGAGAGTGCCGGTTGTTCTTTTTCTCGTCACTCAATCTTAAAAGGTTTTGAGGTTTTTTTAGATAGAAAACGTGCAAATTCCAGATCAAATTCGAGTTCAGTTATACTGAAAATTATAAGTTCACCATCGGTCAAAAGAGGAGTACACTTTGAACATGCGTCAATTTTTAGGCACCATCTCCTTGAAGAATTACACCATGGCCGTGAAGATTTGATGACTCTGAATTGCATGAAATTACCTTTATAATCTTCATGTTTGGAGTACAGGTAGTAAAAGGTGACCTTTTTACAACAGCTTCATACCTTTGAAATAAAGGCACTGTTCCACCGGAGAAAAAAGCAGTTACCAAAGTACCGAAGCACTATCTCGGTAGAGTATAATAGCCTTTTTTCTTGCTTTTGCTCTACCAAAGAAGTGCTTCGGTATAACTGTATTTTGCTCCGGTAGAGCTAGAACTTAAGCTCCGCGAAGCTATTTAAAAAGGCTGCTTCAACTATGCTTGAAATTTGTTTTTTTTTTTTTTCAGTGCTTCCTTCGACTGTAATTTAAACCTTTTTTTTCGACGAGAATAAGTGTCCAAAACACCACGAGAATTGGCTTAGTGTGAGTTGTCACCCGGTGAAAGAAGACATTGCCCCAGCTTGGGGTCCACCACCGTAGTCTACTCTGGCCCCCGAATCCGCACCCCGGACCGATCCTTTTCGAAAATCTGAACCCCTGCTAACTGCTTCGAAAAAGTCGTGCCACTGAATTATTTATCAAGATCTCTCTCTCAGAATCCATCCGAATGGGCGATTTTTTTTTTCTCTCTTTTTTTGGAAAGCGCTGTATCATAGCCGTTCGGTATTTTTGACCCCCTGCTCCGCCTCTCTCGTTTGTCAGTGAAACACCTTTAAGGGATTATACCTACGTTTCGGATAATTAGAGGCCCAAGTCTGCGGATAGCATATATTTGCGCAAGGAATTAACGCCCGTGCCGCTGTGACCCAGAATATACAGCTTTTGGGTACTGTGCTGTGAACAGACTTATTTTCGACAGGCACACAGTGGCATGACAAAGACCTATCCTTGGCTATTTTTTTTACTTTTGATCGTCTCATCCATTGGCGGATCCAGGAATCTACCCCTCTCTCTCTTTCCCCATTAGAACGCGAGTGTTAGAAAAGGACGGATTAGAGACCGTCACTTGATTTTTGCCCCTCTTCTATTCTTTTTTTAACACATGCATTCAAATGGCCGAAAAGAGAGAGAGAGAGAGAGAGAGAGAGAGGGAGAGAGAGAGAGAGAGAGAGAGAGAGAGAGACCGAAAGAGAGAGAGAGTGAGAGTGAGAGAGAGAGACCGAGAGAGAGAGAGACCGAGAGAGAGAGAGACCGAGAGAGAGAGAGACCGAGAGAGAGAGGGGGAGAGAGGGGGGAGGGGGGGAGAGAGAGAGGGAGAGGGTGAGAGAGAGGGGGAGAGAGAGAGGGGGAGAGAGAGAGAGAGAGAGAGAGAGAGAGAGAGAGAGAGAGAGAGACGGAAAATTTTCTGGATTCTCCAGTTGGTTCATCTTCACATTTATACCAATATTGCATTCACTTACGGATCCAGAAAGTCTTTCTCCCTCTCTATCTACCCATTTGGATGTGTGTGGTAGAAGAAGAGAGATTAAGGACAGTAACCGTCACGTGACTTTCACCCTTTCCACCATCAGTTAATGTCCAGATATAAGAAATAACTGAAAATTAAAAATTAAAAACAAAATAATTTTCTTTGAAACATTTAAAATTTGATCAAAAGTCCCTACGGCTCTTGTTGTTTGGCAACAATGCTGAATCTCATTTGAACCTATAATATGTGCGTTAGTAACGAATGATTCAGTGAATCCTATAAAGATTGATCATTTTTCGTAGGTTCAGATGCGGAGAAAATCCGTTGTGGCCACATTGCACGACTCGCCACTGCTAAAGTAAAATGAATACTCAACGCTTTTGAAAATAAAGCTCGCCAACTTCTGTGAAGCAAATTCTAGTGGCGCTCTAGCAAACTTTTGCTGTAACTAAATTTCACCATGAAATGGTGAATGCAACGTACCTTGTGGTAAATGAAAGGTAAAATGATGATACTGTCCCTATTTATGAAAGAGTCTCGCCATACGAGGTTCCATCTCTGATTGACTGATGAAAAGTGAAGAAAAAGAAGCTGTCTTTGAAGTCTGGAGGCACGCCTCTTGTTTACATCTTCATGGAACCATCTTCCCAGCCGCCCAGCTTTGTTCGGCAATTTTAGCTTATACTGATGAAATTTTGTATTGAAATTGACGAATTTATGTTCAGAAGAGAATAAAATTCACCCGTTGCTCTTCTCTGTAAATTAAAACAGGTAGTGAAGCTAGCGGTAATTGAAGGTTAGGTTGACCTTACAAAGATTACTTACACACAAATACATGTGTAAGTAATCTTTGGCGGGAAGATCGTTGGATAAAAATGTAAACAAGAGGCGCGCCTCCAGGCTCTTCAGAGCCCCTTCTTCTTCTTCGTTTCTGCTCATATGTCTCGATAATCTTTCATATATAGGGACTCTAGTGTTGATACCTTTTACTACAGTCTGGTGGGAATTACCGTACTGTCTAGTTGACTCCAAAATCAACTATGCAGATGTTAAATTCTACCAGTCTTTTTCTTTTTTTTCATGCATGATACGTATATATAGCTCCGCCACTATTCCCGATTCTGAGATTGAATTTTGTGTTGTTTAAGTGTACTCATCGTCATTTGTACAGGTTTACAAACTCTTCAATCACCTGTAGCAAAAGTTTGCAGGAGCCCCATTCTACATCCTTCGATAAATTCTATCCTTGAAACGGCAGGAACTGATCCACTGTGTGACGCGCACAGACGGAAGGGGTCAAATCCTGAGCGGCCCTCTCCTATTCCTTCTGCCTGCCCCGGTGTCACACTCGGCGCGCGTCCACGCACACCCGACTGCAGTAACCCCGCTCGCCCTTTCGTTTGTTAATTCGTTTGTCTCTGTTTACCAGAGTCGTTTGTTTCGTTCGTGCGTTTGGTTTGCTCATTTGTTTGTTTGTTTGTTCATCCGCCGAGCAGCGCTTCGTGCGCGCATGGAATCTGCTGATCACACATCGCCATAGCCGCAGCCAGGATCTTGTCTTTCTCTCTCTCCCTCTCTCTCTCTCTCTCTCTCTCTCTCCCTCTCTTTCTCTCTCTCTCCCTCTCTCTCTCTCTCTCTCTCTCTCTCTCTCTCTCTCTCTCTCTCTCTCTCTCTCTCTCTCTCTCTCTCTCTCTCTCTCTCTCTCTCGGCCTATTTGAATACATGTGTTATTAAAGGAAACAGGGGCTGAAGTCACGTGACAGTCCCTATAGCCATCCTTTTCCAACGCACACGTTCAAATGGGCTAAGAGAGAGAAAGACAATATCCTGGCTACGGCTGTGCTCATCACATACAGGGTGTCAATTAAAAAAGGAGCCAGGCTTAATATCTCGAAAACGGCTCCGAATTTCGAAAAACGCTGAAACACGTGTTCGATTATTTCGAGGGGGACATCTTTTGAGGGGGTCCTCAATTTCGGGACCCCCTCTGGGGGGCCCCAGGGGGGGTCAAGTCCCATATTTCAAATGGGGACCCCCATTTTTTATTTGATAATTGGAAAGAGGGTAAAATTTTAAGACTTTTGGCGCAAACCGAAAGTCGATATCGTTTTTCGTGTTCGATATATCGAAGGTCAAAGTTCGATATGGACCCATCTTCAGAAATTCGTAACTTTCCTTTAAATAGTCCAAATTTCAAAAACTTTGGGTCTAAAATGCTCTCCAGAGCAAGCACTTTTCAGAAAAAAATTCAATTTTAACAGAAATTCAGTCAAAATTTGGTTTTAAAGCCCCCAAACATTTTTAACGATTTTGGCCCCCACGGGGGGCTACCAGAAAAATTCCGAGAGACGACCCCTATCGAGTGATACATCGATCGAAAAGGCGTAACAAACTGAGCATTTTGGCGCAAACCGGAGGTCCATATCGTTTTTCATATTCGAGATATCGAATGTCAAATGTCGATTTACAGAATGCGATATCTCGAATATGAAAAACGATATGGACCTCCGGTTTGCGCCAAAATGCTTAGTTTGTTACGCCTTTTCGATTGATGTATCACTCGATAGGGGTCGTCTCTCGGAATTTTTCTGGTAGCCCCCGTGGGGGCCAAAATCGTTAAAAATGTTTGGGGGCTTTAAAACCAAATTTTGACTGAATTTCTGTTAAAATTGAATTTTTTTCTGAAAAGTGCTTGCTCTGGAGAGCATTTTAGACCCAAAGTTTTTGAAATTTGGACTATTTAAAGGAAAGTTACGAATTTCTGAAGATGGGTCCATATCGAACTTTGACCTTCGATATATCGAACACGAAAAACGATATCGACTTTCGGTTTGCGCCAAAAGTCTTAAAATTTTACCCTCTTTCCAATTATCAAATAAAAAATGGGGGTCCCCATTTGAAATATGGGACTTGACCCCCCCTGGGGCCCCCCAGAGGGGGTCCCGAAATTGAGGACCCCCTCAAAAGATGTCCCCCTCGAAATAATCGAACACGTGTTTCAGCGTTTTTCGAAATTCGGAGCCGTTTTCGAGATATTAAGCCTGGCTCCTTTTTTAATTGACACCCTGTATATCGCACATCACACCTCCCCTCGCTGCTCTCTTTGTTGACTGTTTCAATCGGAAAGAGAGCATCGAAGCAGCGAAGGACGCAATCCAGAAAAATGCAGCCCAGATCTGGAGCACTCAACTTTGAAAGCTCGGAGAAACCAACGGACGCGGTTTTAAAAACACTAAGTGTATTAAATGCTTGTTTATATGCACACATTCTATTTTAGTGAGATGTTTGTTTATATATTTTCTTTTGTTGCTTTGTTTAGTTTTGTAATTATCGGCTTTTGGCCTCTTTTCGGAGCCCTGCAGCAATCCTTGGATGCTATAAAATGACCACGGTCAGTAGCGTACACAGGAATTTGTCTTTCTCTCTCTTTCCCCATTTGAACACGTGTGTAAGAAAAGGACGGAAACAGGGGCTCGAACGAGACTTCAGCCCCTATTTCTTTCCTTTTCTAGTACATACACTCAAACGGGAAAAGATCGAGAGAGACTAATCCCTGCGTACGCCATTGACCACGGTCCAATAGGGCTCCTGCAAACTTTTGCTACAAGCAAATGAGTTACAAGCAATCTGATGTTAAAACCAGCGAAAAGCGCGAAAATCACACGAAAATAGTCTACAACTTACAATTAGTAATAAACTCAGGAAATAGCGGTAACAGCAAGATCACAATGGCAAAATTACGTAGGTATCATGGGAGATGCTCTCTACGGAAACACAGAGATATGTCTTAAATTAGATAGGAATCTCCCGTGATAGCTGCGTAGCTCCGCCATTAACCCTTTAGGGGCCAAGCCCGAGTATACTCGTTTTTCTTCTCTAGGCTCCTTCACATTGTCTCAGTCTTCATTCCGGATAAACGCGATTATTGATGAAAACAAGTACAAGATGAGATGTCTTCGGGCGCCTTCAATGTATCGTATAGGCAATTTTAACTCCCCCGAGTACGAACAGTTAACTACCTTCCCTTTATAAACGGAAGAGTGGCGTCCTTTTGAAATAATCTGGTCTTTAGAGGGTTGAGCCCGATTCTGAAAGTGAATTCTGGAATTTTTTACTGAACTCATCGTCACTTTTACAGGTCTTTATGCAAGGATCAACTCTTCAATCACCTGTAGCAAAAGTTCGCAAGAGCCCTTTTATGGTCAAATGGATTCAAACCCATGCTCTATAATAGGCTTTTGGATTTTTCACCAGATCTTTGTCGTTGACCCATACTCTCAAGGAGTCTAAGAAGTCCGCTGGGTAGTCCTAGGTACAAACCAGAGACAATATATAATAGAGACCACGCACTATCTATATTGCCCATGTTTGAGCGCGGTGGCAACTTTTTTTTTCGGGGTCTCAACAGAACACCGCAAACATGGTCCATACGTTGACTGATGAGAAACGTCGTTGAGATTTTTGCCTAGTGAAACAGAAGCATCGAAATTGCACCAGTCAACGTATGGGCCGTGTTGGATGGTGCTCCTTCATTCTCCCTGTGTTAATTTCTGTTGAGCCCCGAAAAAAAAGTCAGCCACCGCGCGCAAGGCTAGTGCGTGGTCTCTATTATATATTGTCTCTGGTACAAACGCACTATATTGCAACGCAGCGGTTTATCGACTGCCGCTGCGCTTGTTCAAGAGACCGGCCTTTCAGATGGCCCTTTTGTTGAAACAGACAATGCCAAGAACTGACCAATTATCTAGTCCATTGAACTCTCACTCGAAAAATAAACATTTGTGGCATTCGCGAATTTTTAAGTAACTGACTTTAAATTTAAATTATGCTCGACGTGAGAAGAAAAAATATGTGAATATGTAACTTTCCAAAGATTTTGGCATTCCTGATTGAGTCATTTCAGAAAGCCGTAATCTTCGGAAAATTACATGTTGAGCCACCGTTAGGTATCATTCTTCTAAGTACGTCGAGCAGGATTTAAATTTAAAGTCGTCAGTTATTCAAAATTGGCGAATGCCACAAAAGTTTCATTTTCGATTGGGCGGGACTCCGGACTATATAATTATTGGTCAGTTCACGGGATTGTCTGTCCCAATAAAAGGGTCTGAAGGGCCGGTCTCTTGAACGAGCGCTGCGGCGGAGAATCGGCAGCCGAGAAAACAGCTGCGTTGCAATATAGTGCGTTTTTACCTGACTTCCCATCGGACTTCTTATCCCGAACAGAGTATATGTATAGGTTAAGAAACTTCCAATGAAGACAATGGGTCTGTTGCAAACTTTTGCTACAACGATAAAGAGTGTTTCATCGACAATGGAATCGCCCGAAAAGTACATTGGTGGCATCAGAAAGTCATGACTTGCAATAATAAACTCACAAGAGGCTTAATGAAATCCAAGATGGCGGAAAAATATCAAGCAATCTGTATGCATGCACCGTGAACGAACATCCAAGGATGGCCAACTTTGAAAACCTCACTGGAGGTAGATGTTATGTGTTTGTTTACGTTGTGATTGGTTGTGATCGATATTGTGAGGTTGGCTATCCTTGGACGTTCGTGGTGCATGCATACAAGGTTGCTCAATATTTTACCGCCATCTTGAATTTCATTAAACGTCTCTCGCGAGATTTTTACTGCATTTTATGACTTTATGATGCCACCAATGGTCATTTCACGCGATTTTACGTGAGATTGAACACTCTATAGCGCTGTAACAAAAGTTTGCAACAGACCCATTGTGTTACTTACACAGTATTGTAATGGAGCTGTCACTTCCCCCCACAATTTTTCCTCCTTACGAGCTGGAGAGGATCCCCCCTCCTCCCCCCCCCCGGTGGTTTGGCACTTCCTGAAATCTCCCGTCACCCTCGCACCGACAGATCGGTACGCGACATTGAAATCATGCACTGACCGCACCGTAATTTCGGAGGTGCGCGAGCAAAAAATAAAACATATACTCTGTTCAGGATAAGAAGGCGGGTGAGAATTCAGGTAGTAATGCACTATTTACCAACAGTGTGGCTATGCTGGCTACTCCAACCCTTCGCAGTGGCCGTTGTTCGCCCGAACTCTGTCTTGGCACGGAGGATTTCCAAGAACCGACGGACTCAACAATTTACACACGTCCAGTACAAATTACGAACGGTCAAAAATTACGAAAAAACGGACGAAATTTTCGCCCTAAAGGGCCAAAACTCGGCAAAAGTAGTCGACTTTGAATATTGATGACTCTCATAAATTCGATATATTACACGAAATATCCTGAATTTAATTCGGACTGAAAAATACGAATTTCTGAGAGTCATCAATAATCAATGTCGACTACTTTTGCCGAGTTTTGGCCCTTTTGGGCGAAAATTTTGTCCGTTTTTTCGTGTTTTTGACCGTTCGCAATTTTTACTGGACGTGTGTAAATTTTTGAGTCTGTCGATTCTTGGAAATCCTCCGTACCAAGAGAGAAGTCGGAAGAACAACGGCCTCTGCGAAGGGTTGGAGTCGCCGGTATAGCCGCACCGTTGCTAAATAGTGCATTACTACCTGAATTCTCACCCGCCTTCTTATCCTGAACAGAGTATAAGTCATCAGAATTTTGCCTCCCCCCCCCCTTCCTGATAAGACCTAAAATGACGCCACTTCTCGTTACACATACTCCGACCCATGGAAAAATGATGCTCCTGCGTTGAAAATATTTTGCGATACAGCGGCGAGGCGCGGCGCGGCGCCAATGACCGATGGAACAGAACTGGAGTTTAATTTCTTCAGCGGTTTCAACTCAAATGGTATAGGATGTCAGTGACCCGGACAAAGTGAGGGCGGCCTCGAGAGGAGAGTAAGAGAGTAGATCAATCAATTATATTATGCGCCTCGTGCCCGTGCCCTTGCAGCTGCAAGCAAGTGCATAAAAGTCTCCACTCATCAGAAAACTTCACACACAATCGAAGTCAAGCTCATCTAATACCGATCCCGCAAAACACAATTCGCTGCACTCCGACTCTCGACTCCGCCCCAGAAATTACAATTGAAACTGTCAAGTGCGAACCCTCCACCGCGAGGTTGCCTAACCTACGTTATTAGTACTCATCGGTGGATCCTATAATCCTTTGTTTTTTGTCTTTTCTAGTCTCGGCACAAAAAAAAAAAAAAAAAAAAAAAAAAAAAAAAAAAAAAATAATGGGCGTTCAACGTTCTCAGGATATCCGAAGGACATTTAAGGTAGTTTTGAAAAAAGCCTTGAACTGATCTGAAATGCAGTCTTTTGACCTTAAAAAGGTGATCGGTGGGAAAAAAAAATTATTTCGTCAAAATCACATTTTTTTTTTTTTTTGCCGGGGTGTCCCTGTATGTAGAGAGCTTTTTTTGGGGGGGGGGGGAGTTTACTGGCTTATGCTGGTGATTGGAGCCTATACACTATACAGCCACCTATTGACAATGGGTCTGTTGCAAACTTTTGCTACAGCGATTAACCTTTTACAGACCAGGGGGCCGATCATTTACTCCATCGTTAAAGCGATAGATAAAACTGTCTACGAGTGATGCTATTGGTCGAAAATTGCAAAACTTGGCTGTTGCTATGGTAACCATCGTTAAGAGTCTCGTTTTATAAAGGCTGAGTAACGTTTAAAAAACGAACACTATAACGATGGTTACCATAGCAACGGCTAACTTTTACAATATTCGACCAATAGAATCACTCATACACAGTCTTAACGATCGGTTTAACGATGAAGTAAATGATCGGCCCCCAGGTTTGATCAAAAGAACGCCATTCTTCCGTTAATATAGGGAGGGCAGTTAACTTTTCGTACTCGGGGGAGTTGGAATTGCCTATACGAGGAATTGAAGGCGCCCAAACGATATCTTATCCAGTAATGTCTACATCCAGAATCGCGTTTACTCTAAATCATGATACTGGAGCAATGTGAAATAGACTAGAGGAGAAATACGAGTAAACTCGGGCTTGGCCCATAAGAGGTTAAGAGTGTGTAAAATGTAAAATGTAAAATCGCCTGAAAAGGCCATTGGTGACATCAGAAAGTTATAAAATGCAACAATAAACTCACAAGAGGTGTTTAATGAAATCCAAGATGGCGGATACATACCGAGCAATCTGTATGCATGCAGCGCGAACATCCAAAGATTGCCAACTTTGACAACCTCACTGGAGATAGAGGTTATTTGTTTGTTTACGTTGTGATTGGTTGTGATCGATATTGTGAGG
The DNA here is from genome assembly GCA_011764245.1 of Trialeurodes vaporariorum. Taxonomy (NCBI): domain Eukaryota; kingdom Metazoa; phylum Arthropoda; class Insecta; order Hemiptera; family Aleyrodidae; genus Trialeurodes; species Trialeurodes vaporariorum. The sequence goes on along the minus strand of VMOF01000002.1, from coordinate 7,212,706 downwards.
TTGGCTATCTTTGGATGCGTTCGTGGTGCATGTTTGCAAATTGCTCGATATTTATCCGCCATCTTGGAGTTTATTATTGCAGTTTATAACTTTCTGATGCCACAAATGGACTTTTCAGGTGGTGGTTTTACATCATAGATTTAACACAAACACTCTAAACCGTTGTAGCAAAAGTTTGCAACAGACCCATTTGAGAGAAAAGAACGTTTTTGTTCGTTGTTGTTTTTCGTTAGAAGACACCAGAGGCTTGAAACATCCACGCTTAGCACTCAGATTTCCACTGTGATCCTTGTCGACGTCGTGGGCCCACTTTTAAGGAGACCGAGCGACAAGAGCAGGGAAAAATCTGTTACCTCCACCGGGATTCGAACCCGGAATTTATGGATTGGCAGTCGGGTGTCCCGATCTGAGCACCAAGCCACCGAGGCGGGCATGTAAAGAGTTAAGACAACTAAAACCATGGGCACCGCCAGTAGCGTACACAGGAATTTGTCTTTCGCTCTCTTTCCCCATTTGAACACGTGTGTAAGAAAAGGACAGAAACAGGGGCTCGAACGAGACTTCAGCCCCTATTTCCTTCCTTTTCTAGTACACACACTCAAACGGGAAAAGAGCGAGAGAGACTAATCCCTGCGTACGCCAGTGGGCACCGCCATTGGATGCGTTTTTGCACAGTTGTTTACATTCTGAGAGCCTTTGTTGTGATTTGGCCCAATGCAAAGACTACAGTGCCGTAGAGTTTCTAACGGCGTAAAATTTCATAGCTTTTGTTGATCGGCGTCTATTTACGGTTTTCAAGATTCTTTTGGGCATTATAGACATTCTTAAGGTGAATCATGATTAAAATTAACAGATTCATCGACAATTGACCCATTTTTCCGTAAAACACCGTTGGGCCCGTTATTAGTAAACAACTGTCTGTAAACAAATGTGCAAAAACGAATCCAATAACTATGCGCCCGTTGAGCCTAAATTCCTAAAACTCGTTCACCAATTCACCAATCAGAGGTTGGATATACTCTCTTTGTCTTAACTCTCTACATACCTCTGGCGGCTCGTGGAGGTGAGACGACGAAAATAAGAGGTGCAGAGGATTTTTTTTTGGAACGCTTTTCACCTAAACTTTTTTGAAAATTCTATGTTTCATTCACGCTTTTTGGACAATTAAAACAAAGAAAGGTGAAATAATAACCATTTTAACCTTTACACGTTATTTTTTTAATTTTTTTTTCTCCTCCTTCAAAAAAAGTGAGGCGATCTGTGGCGGATCCAGACAATTTTTCTGGGGGGGGGGGGGGGCACGCCTGTGAAATTTTGAAAATTGAAGCATTGGTGAAAGCAATTTCGGGCTATTTTCTATAGAAAACAGGCAAAATTTGAGGCTTCTGGGGGGGCACGTGCCCCCGTGCCCCCTCCCCCCCCCGTGGATCCGCCACTGGAGGCGATGACTCCCTGTCGCCTCACTTGCCTCACCTGGCGAGCCGCCACAGCAGTACATACAGGGACCAGAGCCGCCGATTTGCGTAGATTTAATGACATTTTGAAATTCACCGAAGAATCCACCGGTTGAGAAAAGATTACAGAGTTTAGTTCAGAGTATGACTGTAACGCACGAAAATACTCTGATCTGCAATATTTTCTCAATAGGTGGAAACGCCGTTAATTAATAAAAATATACCGGTTGAGAAAAGATAAAAGACATTAGTATTTTCGAGCATTACAGACATACTTTGAAATAAACTCTGTAATCTTTTCTCAACCGGTGGAATCTTCGGTGAATTTCAAAATGTCACTAAATCTATGCAAATCGGCAGCTCTGACAGGGACTCTAGCAGATCCAGGAATCCGTATTTCTCTCCTCTCCCTATATAACGCGTGTGTTAGAAAAGGACCGACTACCCTGAGAGAATTATTTTTTCAATCCAAGGTGTATTTCGTTTGTGTAAAAGAAATTTTATAGTGAAATATTGACAAATCCTTTAACCCAAGGAAAATGTCAGCTGACTGCTGCTACAAGTAAAAGATTCCTTGTTGTGACAGTGATCCTCCTTTATGCAACAGAACTTTACTTCAAGCAGGGAAAACTGTCACAAGTAGGTAAATGTGTTTCCTTGTTTTCAAAGAAGTAATTTCTCTCAGTGTGGTGGTAGTCATAAAAATTGGACTCTTGTCTCAAGCTTTGAGTCAGGTCCCTATTCGCCTCTGAAAATGAATTGTAGTTTCCATTCTCACTGAAGAATGGAGCTGTTGCGTGCTTTTGCTACATGCTTATTAACAGTTGAATATGGGGCAAAAACCTGTAAAAATATAACGATTAGCGCACTAAAAAATCACGAAATCCATTCCTTAACTCACAAAATGCTTTCTAACGCGAGACCGTAATGGCGGCTGTTGCCACTGATTACATTGGGTTTCCCTATCTTCAATCAGCGTCATCTACAAGGGGTGATCTCGCAACACCACACAAGAAGAAGAAGAAGCATACAATTGCCATAAGATTTATGGGTGGCAACGGCCGCCATTACGGTCTTTCGTTTGAAAGCATTGTGTGAGTTTGGGAGTAGATTTCGTGATTTTTTAGGGCGCTAATCGTTATTTTTACAGGGTTTTACCCAAAGACATTGTGGAAGAAGACTGGCCCCTAGCGGCGAGATTTGAAGCCGGTTACTGTCATAGGCAGGGCTTCCCCGCTCGGAGGTATGAACCAAATTAACATTGCGACTTATGGAGCCGAGACATAAAACTGTTTCTAAAGAATATTAATTACTTTTAGTTTTCAAAAGTACTCAGTTATGATATGCAGCCTATGTCAAAGTTGAAATTGACGAAGTTAAACGCAAGTTTCGGTCAATTTATCCGCTAGATATTTACGGTAGAAAGTACGGCAGAGAGGTTATGGGTGCTAAAGTAAACAATGACCGACCGATCGTTAACCTCGATTATTAAAGAACGGACACCTTAAATTGATCCAAATGTTCAGTTTAAATGTATGTTATACTACACTATGTAACATATGTGAGACTCGACATTGTTATTCGCTAAAATGATTGACTAAATTAGGTTTGAAGGGCGAGGCTCCATAAGAGCTAATGTTAAATTGGTTCATACCCCCGCGCGGGGAAGTGCTCTGCCCATCAGCCCGTGCCAAGACCGGCTTCACTTTTCCTCCGTGCAAAGAGATAGCAGGGGCCACTGGGCCAGTCTTCTTCTATATTGTCTTTGGTTTTACCCCATAATCAACCTATTAACACAGATAATACAATCAGAACGGAAACTCTGTCGGATTTTGAAGCAAATTCATTTCGCGTCCGCCATGTTGGGATATAGGATGTTTACATCTGGATTCGCTCGCGAAAAAAAAGTATAGGACGTGATCCGCGAAATTTTCATTCTGAAAAGCCATTAGAATAAAAGTGAGGCCGGAAACTTAAGATTTATTTCCAGAATTTACAGAAATAAATGAGTTTCGACACAAATCACACACGCCGCCATGTTGGGAAATAGGACCACAGCGTTGCCTATTGATGCCGGTAAAATCCAAACTTGCTTCCATTGGCTCTTATGGGAGTTTCCGTTCTGATTGTATTATTCTGTGATAATATGACCGAATGAAAAGATCGTTTCAGCGTGACGTCACTATAACCGTAGGTATAGTTAATCATTTCCAACGTACTTTATCTCTCTCAGTTTTACATGACCATTAAAAAGGTTATCTCTTTCAAGACCAAACTCTCACTGAAAAACAAAGCGATAGTCATCATACCAGATTCTAGTCATATTACCAGAAACATAACAATGTGTGATTGTCTATAGTAGTTTGACCAGGAAATTCTGGTGTTATACCAGAATATGGTCATCGAACTAGAATTTTATACATTTTTTCCGTCATGTTGGGATATAGGACCACAGCGTTGCCTATTGCTATTGGTGCCGTTAAATTCCAAACTTGCTTCCATTGGCTCTTATGGGAGTTTCCGTTCTGATTGTTTTATTCTGTGCTATTAATAAGCCTGTAGCAAGAGTTTGCAACAGCTGCATTCTGTGATCTTAGCGATCTACCGATGAGCCCGTTGTTCGATATGACAACAGCGCTGCGAGCTAGCTCCAATGCTGATTGTGAGATGAAGACAGAGAGATGCATTTGTTCAACGTCGGTTTCAACTTGACGACCGACACGACTCAGAGAGAAACGTATCTATTTACCGGTGCAACGCAGAAACTGCAATACCTCAAAAATGCGCTGATCCCCGCTGAAAAATCTCTCGACGGAGAGCGAAAAAAGGAGATGTGGAAGAGAGGGCGGATGGGGAGGGGGGATGAAGGATGAAGGAGGGGGAGGGAGGAAGAAAAATGTTTGCGCATCAGCTGATGGATGAGAGAGTATTGAATGCACAATGCAGCGCTCTGGGTCTCCATAGCGCGCTGCGCGTTTGCTGATAACAGGGGTCGCGTTACACGGTAAAATTTCCCACAGTACAGACCTCATTTTCAAGACGAAATGAGACGCACTATAACTTACCAGGCGCGCACGGGTATAAGCAGACTTACCGCTTACGCCCAGCAAAGCGAGTTTACAGTCTCCGATGAACGATGGAAAACAAACCAATCAGCGTTTAGAATATGATGGAGGCAGTGCAGTGTGACGTAACGTAATCGTAGGGGTACATGAACTTTTAGTCCCTCTAATATAAGAGATAGCGAGGGGGGTCAGGGGGGCGCAAAATATTGTCACCTCCAAAAATTTTGACGATTAAGGAGAAAGAATAAGTGTTCTAACCCTGAAAATATCTCACGATTCAATAGATATATTCTTGCATTCCACTCTAATACCGGATATTTTCAGCAAAAACCAGAGCAAGTAAAACACAAACAAAATGATGACAATACTTTCTCTCCTTGGGGGGGGGGGAGTGAGAAAGTAAAAATTGAAAAAATTGAAAAGAAAAATTTAAAAGAAAAATTAAAAAAGTTAATGAGAAAAGTAGGAAAAAGAAGAAGAAAAATTGAAAAATTGAAAAGAAAAATTGAAAAATTGAAAAGAAAAATTGAAAAATTGAAAAGAAAAATTGAAAAATAAAAATAAAAATTAAAAAATTAAAAAGAAAAATTAAAAAAATAAAAAAATTAAAAAGAAAAATTAAAAAATTAAAAAAATTAAAAAGAAAAATTAAAAAATGAAAATAATAAAAAGAAAAATAAAAAAGGGAAATTAAAAAAATAAAAACAAATTAAAAATAATGATGAAAACATTAAAATAATTAAATTTTTTTAAAAAAAATCAAAATAATTAAAAAGAAAAATTGAGATAATTAAAAAGAAAAATTAAAATAACTAAAAAGAAAAATTAAAATAACTAAAAAGAAAAAGTCTCGAGAGTGGAAAGGGTTAAGAGATGGTACAAAAATGTTCCACGAAGAATAAATGGGCTTTTAGGATGCGTTAAATAAGTACATATATAAGTGTCAGCATCGGCTCAAATTGTAATGGTTTTCTTTGTCTCGCATAGCTTTTTTTTGTCTTTTAGCTTCTTTTTTGCTCGGGCTCCAACACCCCCCCCCCTCCAGCTTGCCACTCTCTCAAAATCTCAATCCGATGCAAACCACAAGAAGCAAAGACACGTCTTTTACACATTAAAAAAATTATTACAGATGATCTTATTGATGAGGACTCGTGTTGTCATTAATATGACTTGTCAAATCAGGTGGAACGAGGCGGAAAACCCGAGAGAGCGAGAGGGAGAGAGAGAGAGAGAGAGAGAGAGAGAGAGAGAGAGAGAGAGAGAGAGAGAGAGAGAGAGAGAGAGAGAGAGAGAGAGAGAGTCATCTCAGGTCGAGGATATCGGATTATCTGTCAAATCGTCCGAGGTTACAACTTACAACTCTCATTTACGGCGATTTCTCTTCGTGGCATCATCAATCAACATTTGAAACCAAATGCATTTTTACCCGACCTCAACCCGCGATGCACGGTGGGCCAGATGCATTTTGTAGCTGGTTGAAATTAAAAAAAAAGTCCGAAGTGTTTTGTTTTGACCGATAAATTGCAATATCTACTTTTCATTGCGAGAACCCACGAGTAATATGTCATAGCACGCATTCATCACCAGTTTGAAACATATTAAGGACATAGCTATCAAATTATATTGAAAAAATAAAAACGTGTATACCCACCCGTCGGCTCTTTGTTTGTTTACTTTTTAATGATTGCATGTGACAGTTTTGTTATTACGTACAGAAGAATGGTTTCTACAGAACTTAACGAGTAAATCGCACTTCAAACAATCAATTTTTAGGTGTGGAGGGAATCCATTGGCGGCGCGTGCAAAATCCGGCAACAACTCATATTTTTCATTTGAACCTATGTAAAACAATCGATCTTCAGGAGATGCAACTGCACCCCCTAGATATCGATATTCTTGCATAGGTTTAAATGGAATATTAGCATAGTTGCCAAATTGGACGAGCCGCCACTGTGGGAATAGCTCCTCGAGATTTTTACGTCGGGAGCTTTTCGGTGAATGTCGTCGAGTCTTGATGCAAGATACGTGGTACTGATGGTACGTGGTATACTTGGTAGTCTAATGAGGCTCTTGTAGACTTTTGCTACTCGTGACTGAAGAGTTAATTCTTCCATAAAAACCTATGAAAATGATGATGAGTACAAAAAATCACAAAACTCACTCTTAGAATCGGGCTTAATGGCGGAGCTACGCAGGTGTCATGGGAGATTCCTATCTAATTTGAGACATATCTCTGAGTGTAGAGACAGTACAAATTAAATAGGGATCTCCCATGATACCTGTCTAGCTTTGCCATTACGATCTCGCCGTTACAGCTGTTTTCTCGATACATTGCTGATTTTAAGACTTTTTTTAGTGTGATTTCCGTAATTTTCGCTGGTTTTGACATCAAATTTGACATTTCACTTGTTTGTAGCAAAAGTTTGCAAGAGCTCCATTGTGAAGGCAACCAACGACACGATTTTTGACGGCCTTCACTGCTTGTTATTTTTTTTTTAACCAAAAAATGGAGTTTTCTATTCACTAGGTGGTTAAAGACATGGAGGGGGGGGGGATCGCCGAACAAAATATAAGTGGACAATTTTTCGGTAAAAATTCTTATTTTTCTTTTTTTATACTGGTTTTGTACACGTGCTATAACACCATAAGAAATGGCGGAAAAGAAAAAAAAAAAAAAACACAAAAAAAAATTTTTTTTTGGTTTGATTGGACTTTTCAAAAAGCAAATGTCAAAAGCTTCGTAAAAATAATGAAATTTGGGTTGAATTGGATACGGGGGCAAATTTTCCCCCACCAAAATTTCCATTATTGAATGCATTATTATAGTGAGTGCTGGAAGTGTTTTGAAAAATGTCTGAGCCCGTTTATATGTTTTCTTATAATGTGACACAGGCGATACAATTTGAAATAAGTCAAAATATACATTACAATGTCTGATATGGGGCTTTTTACATCAAGTATCACCAGTGATACACTATGCAGAGTAGGGCGAAACATCAAGAACGATTTTATTAGACCCGAGGAAATGAGAGCCAATCATGCTTATAGAACAAGGCACGAATTTCATTACATTGAGCGAAATAAGGGGAATAAAACGGCAAACACCTGCAAAGAAAAAGCTGTAAAAATTTTCAATAGTCTTACGAGAGCTCAAAGGTTGGTTCTTTGAGAGGAGGGGCCAGTTATTTTTCTAAAAACCCTAAAAACAAAACTTTTAAGTAAACCTTTTTATTCTCTTAAAGAATTCCATGACGATCCTGCGTGATGTAAGAACCTCTAGACTCATTTGCTTTTTCCTGCATTGTTTATTTACATTTTTTATCATTCATTTATCTATTTATTTATTTAATTGTTTATTTATTTATTTATTTATTTATTTATTTATTTATTTATTTATTTATTTATTTATTTATTTATTTATTTATTTATTTATTCTCCTCCTACTTTTGTTTGACTTGTATCATAGCTTTTTGTCAATTGACGGCTTCTTTTACCAATAAACCATTATTATTATTATTATAAGTATTATTATTATTATTATTATCAAGGATAATTTGCGAGAAACCCGCAGGAAAAATCGGAAAATTGTTACAGATCACCGGACTTTTCGAAAAATGTCCGGCAACAAAGCGCATCTAGTCCACGGTGTGGTTTCCCGGCGATTCAAAACGCTATCGACCCGAAGGAAGTCGCATCGAGTCACCGCTTCGCTTCTGGATCCTGATCTACGGCCAATCCGATCGTGCTACCGAAATATGTAGTCCGATTCGATGCGACTCGACTTGGACGCAGCGATACTCTATCAATGTCCGGCGAAAAGTCCGGTCGATCTATTTAATCGTCGGGACAAACGACGCGACGCGACGGTCCGGTGATGGGACTGATGGGAGAGTTGTCGCTGGCGAATGGGGAGGAGGGAGGGGATAAGGTGTCGTGTCAACTATGAACTAACCCTGTGAAAAAGCACCAGAGCACTCTTCATTTGCACGAGAGAGACAGAGAGTTCTCACGTGTACTATACAAGAGTTGCATCATTTCTGTATCCATTTCTGATTGGCTCTTAGATTTACGCTCTCAATAGCCTTGGGAAGCTCAAAGCGGACGGCGGTTGTATAGAGGAGCATTTGTACAAAATATTATGTCCAATAATGGGACCGTTGCACACTTTTTCTTTAAGCGATTTAGTACAGTCGCCCCTCGTTAGTTCGAACCTCTTTAGTTCGAAAACCTCTTTAATTCGAAGGAAAGGCCAGTTCCCTTGGGAATCTCTCTACAGTTCGAACAAATCAATGTATTTTACTCCCTTCGTTAACCCTACACTGTATAGTGTATATCTGGTGATACATGATGTAAAAATCCCTTTATCAGACATTTTAATGTATATTTTGACTTATTTCAAATTGTATCACCAGTGTCACATTATAAGAAAACATAAAAACGGTTCAAAAATTTTTCAAAAGACTATCAGCATCATTCTAATGCATTTGGCAGTTCATTTAAAAAATCCAATCAAACTAAAAAAAATTGTTGGTTCTTTGAAAATTTTGAAATAAAACAGAATGTTTTTTCCACCATTTTTCATAGTGTTACAGCACGTGTAAAAAATAGAAAAATGAGAATTTTTACCGAAAAACAGACCAATTATTTTCTTTGCTATTTTCCCCATATATTTGACAACCTATAGTGAATTGAAAAATCCATTTTTCGTGAAAAAAAAAAATCTTATGCAGTGAAGGGTTAATTCGAAATTTTGGAGGCAGTTTTGCCCCTCCATGTCAAATTGAGCAAAAAGCTCCCTCTGTAAATCGAATTGTTGGAGGTAAATATGACTGCCCCTCTATAATTCGAAAAAAAGACAATTCATTCCCTCTATAATTCGAAGGCAACTAATTGCAGTTGGTCCAAATATTTGGATGCGGCAACAGAGCAAGCTGTTACTACGACGGTCGTCTCCTCCAAAGAAGCTCAAGTTAGTTTGGGTAATGTTCGTGCTTATCTTGCAAGGTTGGAATTTGATGATAATGTTTTCAAAGCACTGGTCACTCTGGATAATCAGATAGACAAGTCGCGGTGGAGTCACCTTTCCCAATCCAAAATTACAGACTTTTTCCAAAAATGAAACTTATGAAATTAATTACTTCATTTTTTTAGTTTTCAGTTCAATACAATTTAGCACAGTTTAATTCATATTTTTGTACAGCAGCGGACTACGGCCTCTGCTAGGTTACATGTCCTGAGAAATTTGTATTCTATAGAGAACCTGGTGTGATTAGTGCCGTTCTAATCATAAAAAAAAATGTCTCCTTATTATTTAACTCCCTCTGTACTTCGAAGAAACTCATTAATTTTCCTCCACAATTCGAATCTCTTTAAATCGAAATTTGTCCATTTGCCCTCTCTTCAATTCGAACTTTCGTTAATTCGAAACCTCGATAGTTCGAACAATTCCCCCATTCCCTTGAATTTCGAATTTTCGAGGGGCGACTGTAGTCGATTCTGGTGTAAAAACCTCCCAAAACAATAATGGCAGCGCTAAAAAATTCCGAAATCACTCCTAAACTCTGTAAACGCTTTCCTTTATTCTAGCGTAAAGGTGGCTGAGGGCAGTAATAATGCGGGAGATTCCCATCTAATAATACTGTAACTCCATCAAGAAATGACCAATAAGAGACGACTTTCCTTTGACACTGGTGCCGCCGGATGTCACGGTGCGGTACGCCGGTACCATTAATTGGCTGTGGATCACAACTCTGGTTTCTATAAGTAAGTATACGTATTCTGTGAAGCTTCCTTTTCAGTAAAGAGACGGTGACGAAATTGAGACAGGGATCTCCCATTATTACTGCCCTATGCCGCACCATTACACTCGCGCAAAAGTAAGCGTTTATACCAAATATCAAATCAATCGGGTAGTCGAAGCCAAACCGCGATGTTATTTCAAAGGAATCATTATCAAAATACACTTGAGTCTTTCAAACGTGAAAACACTGTTTGTTCGGGAACGGATTTTTGGCCATCATATATATAGCATATCTGGGCACAGTTTTCTCATATACAACGATATGCATATCATATTTTCATCTTCTCCATGAAATTCCATGTTATTCATATGAATATTGAAATGTATGTACAGTAGGTATGGGAGGGTTAGAGAGACCATAGTACTTGGCATCATCGCTTTATTACAGTGCAGCTTAAAACTCAACAGTCTCGTTCCTGAAATGTGACACTTTATAAAAACTTAACCGTAAACCCCCCCTCCCCCCCGAGCGGTGCGTCTTGCGGCGGCTCGAGTTCAGCTCGGCGAGAGGTTCGGTTTCCACTCTAATCGGCAGCCCCCAGCCACAGCCCCCAGCCACAGCCCCCACCCCCTCCCCCCTTGGATTTATGCACGCATTTCCCCACTCTCTACTCGCGTGTCGGTCAGTATAGGCGCGGCGCTCCTCACGAACTTCGGCTCAAATTTTTCGGGACAGCTTACTTTATACTTAACAGCAGCCGCCCCCCCCCCCCCCCCCAGTCACCTCGGATACCCATCAACGGTGTTTTACTCCACTCCTGTGCCCCTCCGCCTCCCCGCGGCTGGGCATCGCGACGATTTTAATGTTTGTCATCGCTTTCAAACAACCGTTCAGCGGGCGTCCCAACGCAACGCAGCGCGTCCGGCCCTGAGTAATTTATTGGGCACTCTGTAATATGGTCATCAAGTTTCGTGTTAACTGCCCGCTCCGCTTCTCCGCGGCACAGGTCCTCTCCACTCGATACAGACTTCTCAGCTTACAAGTTTAGATCGGACGGCAATTTATCAGAAATAATTTGAGACTTGCTCTTCGGATGAGTAAGGACATAATATACTCGGAAAATGACATCTATGTCAACTGAGTCGGTTTTTTTTTTTTTTTTTTTTTTTTGGTGAGTAGAATGTATGGGTATTACCAGAGCCAACTTAAGGCAACTCAACAAATTTAAGGCTTACCGTCGCGATATCTAAGTATGCCTCATCGCTTCAGGGTTTGCCCAATACCGTCTCTACTCATACCAGGTTGTTCTGTTGGAGAGTGGGAGGTTAGGGTTCGTCTTGGTATTATAAGTTTACATGCACTCTTATGGGAGTGAAGTAGAGAACTACCGTTTAATCAGTTAAAACCTGATTTTCAGCGCATAAACCTCTTGAAACCGTTCTGGGAGTGATCCTTGAGTGCTACCAGAGCAAATAAAATTCATAAATGCTACTCCAAACCAAGGAAAATTGAATTTAATGACTGCCTCCAGGTGGGACGGGTGGTGGAGGTGTAACGACTCCCTCCAGTCTCCACCCCTCCCACCTGGAGATAGTCATTATATTCAATTCTTCTTAATTAAATTACTTCTCTGAGGATTTTGATTTTGCTCATTGAACTCCAACAAACTATCCACGTCGTTGGAAAAGGTTTAAGAACTGGAAAGTTGGGTTCAATTTCCATTATTACAGTTTTCCTCTCAACTCCCATAAGAGTATAAGTAAAATCCATACCACGATGACCCTAACCTCAAAAAAGCAACTCGGTATGAGTAGAGGTGGTATTGGTTTGCCCAACATAATTCTGCAGCGGCAAAAACAAATTATTCTTTATTTTTTCTAACATTTTTTGTTGTTGTTTTGTTTTTTTTTTTGTTTTTTAAATTCTGTCTACAAAATGTATAAATCGATATTTCGCCCATTAAACCCTGCGCGACGAGGGACTCAAAAAAGCTTCTTACACTTTTTTAACTTTTGCTGCATTTACTTAAGGCCTTCGTGCATGCACCGACTAGGATCGTCAAAATGGCATCGGTGAGCCGAAATCCATCATCAAACGACAGGTGAGCCCCAACCGTTTCATGCTTGTTTGTTGTTCCGTTCGTCAAACAACTGTGCAATTTGACGCCCCGTCAAACTGCATAGTTAATTGACGATGAATGGTGTGCCATCTGTTCACCAATCACCACTCTACAGCCAATAAAACCAATAAACCCGTTTTGGAGGTGTTTTAGTCAAGGTTTATGTTTGAACTTTAGAAATGTCAGGTTGGCAATGGGGCAGTTGCAAGGGTCTGAAATGTTGTGTTTTTTTATAAAGAAAATGATAGTATTTGATGAGCTGAGAACAATGGTGCCTTTGGTTTTTTCATAAGTGTCCCGGTTTCGGAGGTACTGACGTGTAAAGTTGTATAAAATAGTGTGTGTCGTGACGTCACGACGCGGAATTCCCATTTAAAGCAATGTATTACGGACCAAAATCTCATCTCCGGAACAATGGGACTTGAGGAGAAACCAAAAGCATCTTTGTTCTCAGCTCATCTAGTACTTTCATTTTCTTAATAAAAAACACAACATTTAAGACCCTTGCAACTGCCCCATTCGGTAGTTTGATCAAATCCACTTGAACGTATGCGAAGGTTTTAAGGTATAAATGTCAATTCATCGAATAGCACAGAGGCTTTTGAGTATGATCTAATTCTCGTCAAATCTATAAATTGACGCGTCTTTAGACTTTCTTCTGTCCCTTTAAATGCATGTGAGAAAAGAGGACAGAGGTACGAGATAAAGACAAATCTAATGGTAGCTTCATCTGCTATCCTTTTCGAACGCGTTTACTCTTATTGACAGAGAAAGAGAGAGAGAGAGAGAGAGAGAGAGAGAGAGAGAGAGAGAGAGAGAGAGAGAGATCTTTCAGATCCGGTTTCGGGCATTGGAGCACGCTGTATCCACGGAGTGCGAGCACAGGTAAATTATCGAGTTCTTACATGGTAATCACTTGAGAAAAGAGACGTGTCAGGTCCTGCGTAATCATCTCGAGAAAACACCTCGACATTTCCACGAAAGTCATGCGAACCTGAGGCAGCTTGTGAAAGTACCATGCATTTGAGTAATTCTCTCCCCTGTATCATACACTAAACCCTCGAAAAAGATTAGATCTTTTGAACCTGAAGAAGGACGTTTATAGTGACCAACTTATGAATATTATTAGTCCAATTGGATCGTAACTAAGACTCTAAACGACAGAAAGGAGGGGGAGGGAGCGCTGACATATTTGTGAGGTACCCCCGAAAGCAATGTTACCGTTGAAAATTTCCAAATTACGCCCGTGTGGCCTTGAAATCACGTTTTTCACTGTGACTACGCATACTCTCGGCCTAACTTTCAAAATGTTGCTATTTTCTCGTGAAAATGTACACTGTCAGAAAAATTAACACAATTTTTCGGTGAATATGGGAACTGGGTCAAATCTCGCACAAAATCGGTGTTGATTTTTCTGTGTTCATTTTTATGCCGTGCGTTTTCAACACTAATTCAATCAACAAATGTTTCATAACACTCGGACTTGAGTTGATTTTCAAACATATTTAGAGTGCTTTCTTGTGATAATTCTGAAATATTGTGTTCCTCTCTTATCTAATGTTGTTTCATTCCACTTTAGCCGAGTACATAATTCGCTAAATTCGGTGTGACTGATCCCGTGTTCAAAGTTCTAGGCGACTCAAGTTATGTCCCATTCTACACATACTATCTGGCTCGTCACAGAAGTTTGGTGTATTCAGACTATGTATTCGTGTTATTCATCAATGAAACTCGTGTTCAGTTCCTCACCACCTGTGTTTCAAGTTATCAAAATCTGGTGTGACTCAAAACGTTTTCTGAGTTCTGAGCTTTTCACGGTTTGTTGTACTGAACACTAGTGGAGTAATTCATCACCGAGTTTTAGTGTAACTGAGGCTTTTTTTTTTGTTCCTCTCTACACACTATGTTTTTATTACTACACTCCTTGTGTAGTTTGTAATCGATATTCGGAGTGAATAAACCGACCCTTCATGCTCACTACTACTCAAATTGTGCTCAGTTGAACACCAATTTCGTTTTTGATTTACCGGATTTGGTGTGACAGAATCCACTATCTGAGTTCTTCACCTTCCAAATGTTGCATTGAAATATTGTTGTATTACGGTATAATATTAACCAATTTAGTGTTGAAACGCACGGCAAAATTTATAATATAAATATTTACACAGATTTTGTGCGCTATTTGACCCAGTTCCCATATTCACCTAAAATTGAGCACAAAGTACACAGCATTCGTGTGATATAAATTGAAGTTTTATAGTCTGTTCAGCGAGTTAAGAGCCATGGGCTGCCGAGCGAAAACGCATTATTTGACAACACTGCTGGGCATTCATGAAAGATGTGAGGCAAATTAAAAAGGATCTCTCACTGTCAGTTCCTTCAAAGGCGAGTTTGAATGATCCGTCCTCGGACCATCTTTTGTTCAACGGCTACCGCTAACTTCATTGTTTTATAACGTTTTCTTTCAATTCTGTGTTCTATCTGAAATTTCTTTCCGCGAATTTAAAGACAAATTATGACCACATGTTCGATCTTAGCGCAACTTTTCCTTGAGATGGACTCGAAATTTCACGCAAATAGGCCAAGGTTTGTCAGAATTAACAGAGTGAACTCTGAATTTTCCTGAACTCATCATTCACCTATCTCGAGCTATTTGCTTGAAATTTGGAGTCAATCACAAGGAAAAATTGCGCTGAGATCGAATATGTGGTCAGAAGTTGTCTTTAAATTTGCGGAAAGAAAATTCGGATAGAACACAGAATTTAAAGAAAACGTTACAAAACAATGAAGTTAGCAGTAGCCGTTGAACAAAAGATGGTCCGAGGACGGATCATTCAAACTCGCCTTTGAAGGAACTGACAGTGAGAGACCCTTTTAATTTGTCTCACATCTTTCTTAAATGCCCAGCAGTGTTGTCGAATAATGCGTTTTCGCTCGGTAGCCCATATGGCTCTTAACTCGCTGAACAGACTTTAGGCCTACATCGTTGCCTGGCAGCGCGGAAATAATCGTACAAATGTTTAGACGCGTCGCGCCCAGTTCGGCAACACTGCACATTCTCCATCTGTACTCTTCCAAAGACTTCTTTGTACTCTTCCAAGAGGTCGAATTCAGAAGGTGCACATGTACCAAGAAGGTTAGATATATTTAGTGGGTGTAAATGGAGAAGTCGCAGCGTTGCCATACGGAACGAGACGCCACTGCATTAGAATTTCTTTCAGCATATAAGAAATGAAGTCAAATTCGTTTAACTGTAGATGCATGAATTAACTTATGGACTAAATGTTGGATTTCATGTGCCTCAGTGCTGAACTTGAAATCAATTTGAAGGAAGTTCTGATGAATTTTAGGAATACAATGGAGCGAGATTTAATGAAAAAGATAGTCTTTCAGAGAAAAGGACGCACCTCATAAAGGTCTCATTCGGTGCTGACTTAAAATAATCGGATGTTTATAAAATGATCAAAGGTATTGAAAAAATAAAATAATGTATTCAAAAAATTTTCCGTGAAAAGAAGAAAAAAACTTAATCTATGTACACTGAAAAAAAGGATCGCGCTCTAGACATAAAAAGTTTGTGCCCAGAACACGAGCGGCATGGGCAATATGTATACACCAGTACCAAACGTGCTCTGGGCACAAACTGGCACAACTTTTAAACTTGTTCTGAGGATGAATTCGGGGCGCGATCTGGAATGGGTTCAGGACCCGAGCTTACGAGGGGACCCTCATCTGGGATGGTTACCACACCCGTCCCGGGATGTACTTCGCAGGCGCATCCCGGGACGGGTTCTGAACGCAAACTTGATCTGGGATGGTTGCCACACCCGTCCCGGGATGTACTTTCAGCACGATTTATACTGTGATTACTCATCAAGCAGAAAAACATAAAATCAAATACGTGCAGGAAGGTGGAATTTTCGTTGATTAAATAAACACGAACAAAATAAGATACACAAGTTTCGAAAAAAGACAAGACAAGAAAACAACAGATTACTGGGCAAATACTCACCAACACATGATCATAACAAAGATTTAGGTACACAGGTATCCTAACGTACAGGAAATGTGCGAAAGCACCACTACTTCACTAATTCACTTTCTTGAGGGAACTAAGAATAAAAATTTCCCATAACATTCACTAACTTTTGAGCACAAGACTCGAGAAGAAAACGCGAAATTATAAACGGTTATACAATCGCCAATTCTGCAATCTATGTTGATGCATTGGGGCCCTTATACCTACTTAAAGAGGCACAACTTTGACTAAACAAACACAAACACGATAGGATACACGCGTTTCTGAAAATGACAAGACAATAAAACTTCGGATCACTGCAAATACACGAAACATTCCGTTTTGTTTTGAAAATGGACGCTGATTTTCGCGCGAATTCGTACACCGCATAGCTCATGTCAGAAATGCTCTTAATTGACAATCCATATAAGCCCTAATCACCGTGAAATACCAACATTACTCGTATTAACTTCACTTAGAACTTGAGTTGAAAACTTTCACTGAGAGTAAGGTCGTTTTAAATCATGATTTCTTCCCTCTCGCGAGACGCGAGACGGAGGGCGTCGTCATTATTTCTAACTGACTAAAGGTTGATGAAAACCTCTTGGGTTTCGTTACCGCGAGAGTAGAGGGCGAAAGCAGCCCCTTAACACAGCCACTGTGAAGGTAAAAGTTAAAAGGTTTGATGATAAATCCTGTTACTAACGATACTAGAGCTGCGGGGAAAGGAAAGAATAGACGAATGTCACATCGGTCGGTATAGTCGATATGCAGCAAGCAACGGCACTCTTATGTACAAACCCATCTAAATTTGTTGTTTGATGGATTCGGACCGATGAGATGTGGCATTATTTGTCTATTCTTTTCTTTCCCTAGCTCTACTAATGAGAAAAAAATTAAAAAAATGCAAAGACGCGGTTACCATAAAGAAGCGAGAAAAACCGCACGGACCTTCTACGACTAGAGCAACGAAACGACTGAAGACTGAAGACGTGTGCTGTCATGGCGACCATGATGGCGACGAATCTCACACAATGCTTTAGCAAAGCTTAACACAAACTGTGTTCAGGCTCACACAAGAAACTCAATGCGTTTGTGTCTTCACTCAACATTACTCAAGAGGAGTAGCAGAGAACGAACACGTGAGTGAAGAAAGAAATTACCATTGTAATCTCATACTCAGACTCGGCACCGTTTTTCCTGAAATTGTGTAATGTATTGCCCTTGATACTGAATTAATTCATCAAACAATAAAGGTGATCTTTTACGAAAAAAAACACAAAGAGAGAAGGAAAGAACCGGCGTTCGAGTAAAGAGAACGACAAATGTTGTAGACTTAAATACTCCAATTTGCGTGAGTCTGAATTCAGTTTGTGCGGATGATTGTGTACAGCACCAAGGTAATTCATGGTCCAATTCGACTTTTTATTCACACAATGTAGGGCAGTTGAGTCGTTTTTTTTAAATGCAGATTATAAAAGAAGAGAACAAATCAAGGATTTTTGTTGTTTTTGTTTTCTATACTTTTACTTTTGGAAGCGGGAACACCCGAGTAATCAGGGTTTAAGGTTCCGAAAAATTGATAAGATTTGAATCCGTTCCAGCGGCTTGCCTTCGATACTGCGAGATCGCCATTTGTGCCAGCAGAAAACAGAGCTAATCGAAAGAACATGACATTTTCATTCCAATGCGTAACAGTAATTTGGTTTCAGGTCTGCCTGGAAGGCGGATGGAGCGAAAATCTCTTTGAACTCGAAGTTTAGCCACCAAAACTCACAATAACGCACTTTTGAAAATCACAAACCTCTATGCTGATCATACGGTATAGCCTTTTTTTATGTTCACAATCGTCCACTGTGAACGTGTGGATGAAAGTAGTTCCGCGGTTCACAAGCGTCCGCATGCTTTTGAGCTTGCGAACGATCGTGGACCGCGAAGGAAATAATGCGGGAAGGTTTTTAGATTCAAATTAGACTAGATTTAACGAAATTCTTTCTTGATAATAGACGTTTTCATGACCGCATAGCGTACCGCTGTGAACCGCTGCGGACGATCGCGATAATAAAAAAAGACGGCTTATTAGAAAAATTGAATGAGACTGATGGAAACTTTACGCTCTAGAACTTTGTCCCTTTGTGTTTTACTCTGAACGTGGCCGCTTATCGAGCTGAGAAGAAAAAGTCAACGAAAAAGTCGGATTTTTGGCCAAGTCCCTTGATCCGCAATTTTAGAAATCAGATTGTTGTTCGATTCACGGAGGAGCGAGCAATAAAATAATTCTAATCCACCGTATCGAAATTTCTTATTCTTCCTTTTTTACTCTTTACATTGTATGCGCAAGACGCGTCGTAAATGAGGTGAATGCTTTGCGGTTCGTATATACTTATACGATCGGGTCATTCACCAATCTCATTCAAACCTATACATTTATGACTCGCCACAGTTTTTTACATTTATCTCGGAACGAGCGACGGAATAAGGGATATGAATATTTTGGACTTTGCGACGTAAACACAGAAAAAAAAGGATGTGCTCCAGACACGATCTATATACCTACCAGTACGTAACGTGATCAGAGCACAAACATTTCAGGTTCTGGACGCGACGGGATGTGTTTCAGACGCAAACTTAACCTAAATAGATTGCGCTCAGAACTCGTTCCCGTACTGGTGTGTACGTTCGTGCCTAGAACACGGAAAGTTTGTGTCTGAAGCACGTCCATTTGATTTTGTGAAACTGAGTAAGCCTGAACCAAAATTGTTTGTATTACTGGCCTGCGGGCCGATCCTTGAAATTCCCGACTTTTGGATGGACTAGATAGGAATGGAAAGGGGTGATTGGCGGAGATGAGTCACGTGGCTGCCAAGTCTGATGAAGATACAGAATTTATCTAATTGGTCATCAGATGATCTTAGACTGCCCGATAACCAATTGGATAAAGTCTGTATTTTCATTAGACTTGGCAACCACGTGGCCTATCTCCGCCAATCACCCCTTCCCATTCTTATCCAGTCTCCCCAAAAGTCGGAAATTTCAAGGATCAGCCCGCTGGTAACTTCGAAGATCGACCACTTTGTTCGATTTTTCATTCAATCGTAATTTAACACAGAAATAAGAACCGAACGAAGATCACACAGTTCAGGATCAAATTCGTGATACTTTACACAATCATTCAGTGATTGGTCGTTTACACAACTGAGCTAATCGAACACACGATTCGATCGTTTGCTCACTGTAAAATACACAAAATGAGTACAAGACGTGCAGGCTTTCGAGTGAATTGAGTGATAATGTTGTTGTTGTGTACTACAGCAAGTGTAATTTAAAACCAACATTATTTGATGAGGTTTACACACAACTAACTTCGTTGGCACTCAATTTCGTTTGTGTGTACACACTTGTGTGATTTAGGATTCTATCATTCTGTTTGTAAAAATACTCTGAGTTGTGGCATTTTACACCCACAAAACTATTTTTACTCAATTTTGTTGTTATCAAATTTTTCTCTGCGTTAGATCAGTGTCATAACACACCATCTGTAAACTGTTGCACCACGCCTTGTGTAATGAACAGCCAGAAAGTGGAGGCAAGGAAAATTCTTGATTCATTCACTCAACTCGTGTGGTAATGAATTGAAATTGAGTGAAGATATACCTAGAGAGTGACTGTGTAAAAATTTATCATGAACTGTGCGAGGTCACACAGACGTTTGACAGAAATTTTACACAATTTTGATCACACAAAGTTACACAAGTAACACAAAGGAAATTTATTTCTAAGAGTGTAGAAAATTCGTCCATCTTTTGAAATTACGCACTTTTTTATTTTACACGACCATACGCACGCAACGGCAACACTAAACCTATGTAAAACAATCGATCTACAGGAGGTACAATTGCACCCCCCAGATATCGATGCATACGCATTGGTTCAAATTGCAAAAAAGTATGGTTGCCAAGTCGCTCAAGCCGCCGATGGATGGAGGACAACGCTCCGAAATAAAATAAATAAATAAATAAATTGATAGAAACATAGATGTAAAAACTTAGAATAATGCATATAATTTCGAGGCATTTTTCCGTTTTTTATGACTTCGAGAAGTTACGCATTACAGCAAGTCATCGATATTTGTAGAGAAGGCTCAATGCTCCTGCAGAGCGAGAAACAATGAGCTAATCAATATTTATTTGCTACTCGACGGTGGATGGTTCAAGAGGTAATAAAAGTGTAAAAGTTTCTCTAGCCTCTCCGAAATTGATGCGTTTTGCACTTTCCTGCTCTTACAGCTTCTGCCGCCTGCCCTAAGCTCCTCTGAATCATTTACTCGGACGCCCAACTATATTGGACTCTCTGAAGCGCCATTTTCTCGGTCGGCGCCACACAGTGGAGCAGTGGAGATGCGTGAAATTTGGCAATAATGTATTTTCTTCATTTAAATTTACCAAAAAGGTCGAACGTTCCAGTCATCGGGGATGACCAGGCATTTCGACCTTTTTAATGTGTTTCAATGGGGAAAAAGGATTGTTGCCAAATCGCACGCCTCGCCACTGCAGTGGAGCGAGTCAATGAGACAGATCGGAAGTATTGTGGAAACTTCAAATGCGTAAATCTTTGTTAACCCTTTATGGACCAAGCCCGAGTATACTCGTTTTTCTCCTTTTGTCTATTTCACATTGATTCAGTATTCATTTCGAATAAACGCAAATACATATAGACGAAAACACTACAATAGATAAGGTCTCGTCGGGCGCCTTCAATTCTTCGTATAGGCAATTCAAACTCCCCCGAGTGCGAACAGTTAACTACCTTCCCTGTAGAAACGGTTGAACTACCCTGGTCCTTAAAGGGCTAATATGCAACGCAAACGTTTGAAAGCATTATCATTGGTTTTATTGTAAAATTTCCTTCTGGAACCACCCTATTTAGGAGGAGGAGGAGGGGAGCGGGAGGAGGGGGTGGACGGGGTGGGGGAAGGGTGGGGGAAAGGGTGGGGAGGAGGAGGAGATGCAGGGGAGGAGGGGAGGAGGGGAGAAAGCTGCACAGTTCAGGATTGTCTAATTGAGGGGGGGGGGGGTCGTTTCAGTTTCTTTTGGATTTTAAATGTGCATATTTTTCTCCAAGATGTTTTTGGATATTTTGATTTTGTGAATAATTGCAAAATACGCGATCGTCAAACACAAAAAAAAAACAAAAACAAAAAAAAAAAAAAATCTCAATATCAACGCGATCAAATGGTCTTTTTGGTCCTTAAATCCGGTCAGGGACAGCATTTTTCCTGGACATCATATATACCTTCGCAACATACTATTTAAGATTTGAAAATGTTTAAACTCACGCAAATAAAACCAGTTTTCTGGAACGACTTTCATTGCATCAGAATATTCAACAAACAATGCAGGGCACAGTTGGAATTGACTTCAGAGGCCACTTTTGATGGTTGCCGAAGATAATGCCGAGAAAATAACATTATGATCCGAATTCCGCCGCAATGCGTAAAGTATATATGATTTAAGTTGTCAAAGTGAGAAATCGAAAATGAGTCGTCAAATTGATACGTAAGTGTTGAGGATGACACTTTAAAAGGACAATTAGAATCGTTGGATTAAGAAATTCTTGACGGAGTGACAGTATATTATTAGATTGGAATCTCCCATTATTAGTGCTGTATACGCCGCCATCACTGACACGCATTTAAATGCATTAAGTATACGTTGTGCATGAGCTTTGAAGGAAATTTCGTGAGTTTTCAGTGATACCATTGTTATTTTTGCATCTGAATTAACCCTTAAATCGCTTACTGGTAAAGTGTGCAACATACTCATTTTCTTTAATAACCATTGCGAGCTGGCAATCAAAGTGCGTAAGTAACAAAGTTTTGCTGTAATAAGAGGCTCTCCTCGAGTCGACCAATCAGAGAAGCCGTCAAAAGCTCATAATGAGCGAAGTGCATTTTTTTGTTCTTTTTGAAGCGTCATCAGCGAAAGATGCTTGGCGCGCTCCACCTTAATCAAGAGAAGCGCAATTGTTTTCTGTGGCTTAGTTTTTCTAACCTCTCTCATATCTCTCTCTCTCTCTCTCTCTCTCTCTCTCTCTCTCTCTAATCTCTCTTCCAATTTACGACGCCACATCATATTTTAAAGTGTTATTTTACAGTAAAAAGTGTGCGCGTTATATAACAATCGTCGTTCTCGCCGCGCCTGACCTTGAGTCTCTCGTTCTCATCTTGCGTTACCTAGCAACCATCAGTATGGCCGGTAAAAACAAAACTCCATCGCCGAAACTGGACTTGTGTAAATCGTGTAAACGAGGAAAGCAAGCCTCTTACAAGAACCTGTTTCTCACGTGTTGTCTATGCCACAATGAGCATCACGCATCGTGCGTAAATATTTCTCCCGATGACTTTTCATTCATGACGAGCAAAGATAACTGGAAGTGTCCGGCGTGCGTTGCTGGTAGCCGCGGTGGCAGAGACGATAGTACTCCCATTAATACGTCTGCGTTGAAAAAGTTAAGTGACGTCACTCTCATCGATGTTATGAACCGCTTGAGTTGCATTCATGATGAAATGAAGGAGCAGGGTAAGTCACTTACTGCTGTACACGATACAATCGAGGACATTAACGTTAAACTCGATAATCAAGGCAAATCGATCAATTCTCTTCAATCGACTATCGAACAGCTGTCCCTCGATAATATTACTCTACGCGCAAAAGTTAAAGACTTGGAATCGCGGATTGCTGAATCTGAGCAGTATTCTCGTCGTAATACTGTTGAAATAACTAATGTTCCAGAACTATCTCAACAAGAACTGCCAGCCCAAACTCTTGATCTCGTGAAGCAGGTCTCAAATAAACTTGGTTTCCCTATTGCTGAAAATATGATTGACTTTTGCCACCGACTGAAAAAACCTCGCAATGGGGGGCCTGCACCCATCATCGTTAAATTTGTGCGTCGATTTGACAAATTTACCCTCTTAGACAAACGTAAAAAAGTAAAAGATTTCACTGGTACAAAAGCTGGATTCACCAACAGCGAAGTTATTAGAATTATTCACAGTCTTTCCCCGGCTAAGAAGAAACTACTTTATTTGACCAGCCAAAAGTGTAAGGAAGGTAACTTTAAAACACCATGGGTCACACAGGCAGGCAAAATTCTCTGCAAAAAAAGTGACTTGCAAAAAGATGCAACCGTAATTGATAGTATAGACGATTTAAAAAAAATTGATACAAGTATGAAAAACTCAGAAAAAGCTACCTGATATCTTTAATATTTTTGATACTAATTCCTATTATATTTTTGAAAGCTTATTGCTGCTAGTGATTATGTTACAATCTTGTACTCACGTTTCTTCTTGTTTTTCATGAATTCTTCATGCGAGGATATTTTTCCCCCCCTTCTCATTTATACTACAGTTTCGTCATACATGCAATTTGTTTTTGTTTTTTTGTTTTTTGTTTTTCTCTTTCTCTCCTTTTCAAATTGACTTTATCTTAGAATTTATTACAATGAATACTCGTATTTATGTCTATTTTTTATGCAAGAAAGACAGTCTCTTTGCGTATTTGCATCTCAAACTGCCACTAAATATATTGATCAAATCTCTGTCATGCTAATGTCCTCTAGGTTAACTAGCTCAATTATTTGTTTAGGGGGGGGGGTGTCATTCTGCTTTGTATCTTTTTCTCTCAGTTCCCCCTTCCCTACTCTCCCCACTCTCTCTCTTTATAAGAATAGCTTACGTTTCTAAAACCTGCAGAATTTATGAGTTCCCCTTTTTAATCTATTTATGTATCTATTTATTTTCTATTGACATGTCCAAACTTTTGTGCTCTTCCATTTTACGAGTGAATTATTTCTTTCTCTCCTTCTTTGAAACAGTCGACCGACTTAGTTATTTTTCAATGTAAGCTCACCCGATTACCTACGTGCACATTTTACCATTTTACTCAATTATTACGATATTTTTACTCTCCGTTTCTCTCTATCTTGGATCTCTCTCTCTCTCCCTCTCCCTCTCTGTCTCTCTCCTTTTTTTTTTTTTTGTTTGTTTTTTTTTTTTGTTTTTTTGTTTTGTTTTCTGTTTCTCTATCTCTCTCTGGCTCATCTTTTCTTATTTATTAATTTACTTTTACACTTACATATATCATTTTCCCTGACTGAATTATGATGAACATAGCTCATCCTGATTTAAATTACTTTCTTCGGAATGAGTTCGCTCCTTTTAAGCACTGTTTGAAGATAGCTCATGTCAACGCCCAGTCACTTTTAGTACCTTCGCATCTCCTAGAATTTCAAAGGATCTTCAGCGATGGGGCAACTGACGTAGTTGCAGTTAGTGAGACGTGGCTTAAACCGGGAATTCGTGACAGTGATGTTGAGCTACCGGGGTATAGCTTGATTCGATGCGACAGAACTGATAGAGGGGGTGGGGGCGTGGCAATCTACGTTAAAGGTATACCAATTAAAGTCATTAAAAAATCGGAAGGAGCGTCCGGCTCCCCGGAATTTATTTTTTGTACTTTAGGCGAGGGCCGTGATAAGATGCTATTAGTATGCGTATATAGACCCCCTAAAGTTGGTTTCGGTTCTGATCTGGGAGACTCACTCATTACCTATGCTTCTGAATTTCAACATGTTGTGGTAACTGGTGATTTTAATTCAGATATGAATGGAAGGTCATTCGATTGTCAGTATCTTAAAATACTTTTTCTTCTGCTAGCTTAACAATTATTCCTTCAAAATCAACTCACTTCACTCCTACTTCTGAGTCCTGGCTAGATCTGTTCATTGTAGATAGCCTTGAAAAAGTTAGAAAATTTGGGCAAACTTCTGTACCTGGGCTCTCGGGGCACGATTTAATTTTTATCGCACTCGAGGTCAATGTAAAGAGAAACAAATGTAAAGTCAAAACTGTGAGGGACTTTAGAAATTTTGATGCTGACAAATTTTCTCGTGACCTGAAAGCAGTCTGTTGGAATAAAATTTATGAAACAAATGATGTGGACGAAAAGGTAAAGTTTCTCGGAAATTCATTCATTGAGGTAATTGATGACAATCTACCGTTTCGGAAAGTTAGATTTAAGAAACCCCCAGCACCCTGGTTGTCTGATGACATTAAAAAACTGCAGGCCGCGCGGGATGCATCCTATAGAAAATACAGGCGCTCACTTTGCTTGACTGACCGAGACACGTTTAAAGCTCTGCGCAACAAAGTCGTCCAATCAATTCGAAATGCCAAACTGAGGTGGGTACACGACAAATTCAAACAAAAAATGTCTTCGTCTGACTACTGGCATAATATTAAGAACATAGGTTTTAAAAATGAGACAGAATCTACGCGTGTGTCGTTGGACCTCAACGAGCTTAACTCTCACTTCGTCAATTGCCCACCCCGTGACCCAAAGTTACTCAATCAAACAGTCCATTACTATGAGAACAAAATGCCCTCTATCGATAGCGAAACCTTTACTTTTTCAGAGGTATCGTCTGAAAATGTTAGGAAAGCTCTACTCAGTATAAATCAGAATTCAAAAGGTTTAGATAAAATCTCTGCTGATCTCCTTTTTTTAAATTTTCATGTCTTATTACCCCATATAACTCACATTTTCAACTCCTCCTTAAAAAATGGAGTTTTTCCATCAGAGTGGAAAAAAGCTATAGTGAGGCCAGTTCCAAAAAAAATCTCCCTCTGAGGCTAAAGACTTCCGTCCAATCAATCTATTAAGTTCCTTGTCGAAGGCCTTAGAGAAAATTGTACATTGTCAAATTGTAATATTTATGAACACTAATAATTTAATGGACCCTTATCAATCAGGCTTTCGTAAACATTTCAGCACAACAGCAGCTCTTTTAAAAGTAACTGATGACATAAGGTTTGCCATGGATAAACGGAAGCTTACCTTCCTCATGTTTTTTGATTTCTCTAAAGCTTTCGACATGGTCGTTCACGACATCTTACTATCAAAATTGCGTTCCTTTGGTTTCTCTAATAATGCAGTAGACTGGTTTAAATCATATCTATGCAATCGGCAACAGATGGTCGTCGACAGTGAAGGTAACTGTTCAAATTGGTTGTCATGCGTATGTGGGGTACCGCAAGGCTCAGTGTTAGGACCTCTTCTCTTTTGTATTTATGTCTCAGACATATCCTCTGCCCTTAAGCATTGCAAGTACCTCATG
This sequence comes from Trialeurodes vaporariorum, assembly GCA_011764245.1. Lineage (NCBI taxonomy): Eukaryota > Metazoa > Arthropoda > Insecta > Hemiptera > Aleyrodidae > Trialeurodes > Trialeurodes vaporariorum. The sequence goes on along the minus strand of VMOF01000002.1, from coordinate 7,186,130 downwards.
TACGCAGATGATTTACAAATTTACCTTTCTTTTGAGTCTACTGAAACTGAGAGTGCCTTAAAAATGTTGCAAGAGGATGTGACCTCTCTAACAGAATGGGCGCGAAAGCATGGCCTTGTCATCAACCCTAACAAAACCCAATTATTAGTCGTTGCTTACCCAAGACTCCACACTCCCTTGGATTTAACGAGTCTACCAAAAATAAGGGTGGATACAGTTGAGATCGAATTTGTTGAGAAGGCAAAAAGCCTAGGAGTGATCTTTAATAGGACGCTTACCTGGCAGGACCACATCCAGAGCGTATCAAGCAGAGTTATCTCTATTTTACGTCGCCTACGCATGTACAGGGACTCGCTTCCTGTACATGTGAGGAAGAGTCTAATTCAAGCTTTAGTGTTTCCTCTGCTTGATTACGGCTCAATTGTTTTGTGTGACATGCCTGTGACTCTTGGAATCAGATTGCAGCGGATTCAGAATCTTTGCATCAGGTTTGTTTTTGACGTCCGGTGGTCCGAACACGTCACACCTTATTTTGAAAAGTTAGGTTGGCTCCGAATTGAGCCCAGACGGCAATTTCTTCTAGCAGGTGAGGTGTTCAAAATTTTGAAGTTTGAAGAACCAAATTACTTGTTTGCGCACTTCAAATTCCTAAGTTCCTCTCGACAAGGAAACAGCCTGATGATACCGGGGCACCGGACGTCAATTGCAAATAAATCGTTTGTGGTTTCGGGTGCTCGGCTTTGGAATCAACTGCCTAGCAGTTTAAAAGACTTAACTATTTCGTTCGATTGTTTCAAGGGAGGAGTTAGAGAATTTATTAAAAGCACAATAATTTTATTTTAATTACTTGCATACAAACATACACATAGAACGTATTTTTTGTTTGTTTTTGTTTTGCTTTAGTTTTTCTCTCTGTTTCTCTCTCCTTATACGAACCATTTTTTTTTTTTTTTTTTTACCTTTATTTACTTTTATTTACTTTTATTTACTATGTCACCATAACCATTTATATTTTTCTGTAAAATTTAACCGTTCTCTATTGTTTTTCATTTTGTGCTTGCCTCATTAGAAGCAAACGAGTGAGAGCAAGGAGGTTGGGTGGAAGAGAGGACTAAATAGTCCTAATCCTGCCTCCTTGCTCAATCCGCACTGTTTCCCCCCTTTTCTTTGTT
>VMOF01000002.1:7156281-7184458 GCA_011764245.1 Trialeurodes vaporariorum | reverse complement strand
AGAAATTGAAAACGTTTTTCTTTTTCTCTTTTTCCCTTTTTTTCTCGTTCAAAAATTTTTTTAGCCCCTCGATCCCAAAAAAGTGGGGGGGGGGGGCTATATCCCCAATAGCCCCTTATACGCGCCGCCTATGGGGGAGAAGAAAAATTAACGGTAAGAAATACCTAACGAACACTTTCTCACATAAAAATTACCCCAGACCCCCTTATTACTCTGAGGGAGACCCCCATATACCCTTTAATATGCTGGGGGAGACCCCCAGACACCCCTAGAATATTCTGGGGGAGACCCCCAGGCCTCCCTTAAGGAGTTAATTTTACAGTAGGCTATGGTTGCAGAATGTTTTTACAAATTTTCATCAAAATTCAAACAGCTGTATTTGAAACATTCTCATTTTTCCCTACGTTCGCCCATTTTACCCATTTTTTCCCATTGATTTGAATGGAAACCTTTTATCACACTGAAAAAATAAATAGTTAAAAAAGTACAGAACAAAATAATTTGCAGGGGAAATGAGTGATAAAACAATGAAAAATGTAAGGGGGGCCAAAAAGGGTTAAAACCTCCCTTTAACTTTATAATTGTAATTTAACATCGTAATATTTGATTGAACAAAGGTATTGATTCCATCTGTGAACGATACAATAGCATTCGAATGCGTATTCATGAAATTTAAAAGGGGGTGGCCACCTTAGGTGCATCAAAAATATTAGGGGTGACCACCTTAGGTGCATGAAAAATATGAGGGGTGGCCACCTTAGGTGCACGTTTTGCGCGATGTCAAAACCCTACTTTTTTTCAAACGCAAAAAAAAGTCCAAAAACAAAACAAAATTAAAAAAATGAAATCAGTATATGATAGCCAAATGTCTGAAGAGTAAATTGACGTATTTAGTTTTTTTTTTCTCTCGTGCCTTATTGGTGCAAATTGGCTCCAAGCTTAGGTATGGCCACCTTTGGGTCACCTACCTTATTAAAATCGTCATTCGACAAACAATATTTTGAACGTCCGAAAAATCTTCAAGTTCACTCCTCTGTGTGGCTGGTAGTACCTCTGCACTTGTTGTTGCTCTTTCCGAAAGGGAATGTTGTTTGCATTGTTGCCAGATTTCGGGTAAAAATCCCTTTATTTCGCTTTGATTCAAATGGGGCCAATATATTCGGCTAGAAGGCCGTAGATCCGGCAACAATGGTTGGTTTCTCCCCTGAGTTGAATAATGCCACTGCGCTGCGCATTGCTTGGTTCGCCTCTGGTCAAAATCGAGACGTCACGCCTCTGCAGTTTTTCCGGTTTTTGCAACGCGGGCCGGGGGTCCCGCAGGACTTGTCAGTTGGTGCAAGGTGCGCATACAATTTTAATCGTGAACGGTCCGGGCTGAGGCAAAATGTAAGGGGCTGTAAAATAAATTCATCTTCTACAAACTCGCGGTTATTTATAGATTTAGACTCGCAATTTGCGAAACTCGAAATTTTCAATTCAATGAGAGAATCAAACAAGCGTAAAACAAAATTTCAGCCTCCCCGCAACATTGGCCGAAGGGCTCCTTCAATTATTATATAAAAGAAACGCATTTTGAAAAATTGAAATGTGGCTCTTGCAAACTTTTTCTATAAGCAAATGAATAGTTAAACACGGAAAAAAGACTGGTAGAATTTACCATCTGCATAGCTGATTTTGGAGTCAACTAGCAAGTATAGTAAATTTTCCCATCATATGGTAAATGCAACGTACCTTGTGGTGAAATGTACTAACAGGTTATCTAAATTTAGCCAAAATCAGCTATGCAGATGGTGAATTTTTCCTGTCTTTCTTTCCCGGTGAATCTAATACAACAACCACCAAAAATTAAGAAAATCACAATAAAAAAGTCTAAAATTCATGAATAAACTCAGAAAACAGCTGTAATGGCAAGTTCGAGATGGCGGAGCTTCGCAGGTTTAATGATGGGGGAGATGCCTGTCTAGACAGGAATCTCCTAAGACCTGCGTAGTTTTGCCATTAAAGTTGAATCTATATGAGTGAACTTTGTGATTTTTTAGTGTGCTCATCGTCATTTTTACAGGTTATTATGCAAGCATCAAATCTTCAATTACCTGTTACAAAAGTCAGCAAGAGCCCCATTCTTACGAACGATCGAAGCATATTTAGCAGACCACTCTGTTAGATGTGCCACTCTGTTTGTTTGTTTTCTCTTACTTTTTCATCACAAAAAAAAAAAAAAAAAAAAAATAGTAAAGCGGTGTAAATTCCTGGGTCAGCGTAAAAGAAGACTCTAATATCCGCAAGTATGATGTTATGAAAAGGGAGGATTAGTTCGGTATGAATGAACTCCGCCCCCTAAAAATCCACAAGCCCCATATTTCACCCCCAAGTCAATGAGATTTAGCGAGAGATGTTCCTAGGGATGCCCACACAAAGGCGCATCAAAGTCTCCTGCTCGATAAGTCATTTGGTATATCAATTGTATTCGCTTGACTACACAAATATACATGGTCGCGAAACTTCACCAACCAACCTTCTTTTAAAATTTGAAAGGAGATGAGATGAAGGAAAGAGACGATTTAAATTGAAGGATGGGGGGAGGGGGGGAGGGCAGAGAGAAGGAAGAGTATGGTGAGGTGGCGGGAAGGGAGAAAGGAAGGGAGGCTGTGACTGCGCTGAAATGAGACATGAGCATGCCGGAGGAGGTTAATTCAATCGGTGAGAGAATAGGATTCGAATAAAGAATTACGAATGGTCGGTCGAGAGTTGAGAGCGAGCGGGAGTAAATATTGGATACCCCTGGTGACTGGTGGAGAGCGAGGTGCATCGGTTGGTATCTTCATTTCAAGCTGAGAAAGCATGAAAGGCGCGCGTATAGTCGAAACGAGGATACACCGGGCGGGAAGAGATATAGAAAATTGAGTTATTTTCTTGACCAGTGGCGAAGCTTGTGAGCGGACTTGGAACTAGTGATTATTGTAAGTAAATTATAAGATTCGTCGGCACTCGGCTTCTCGAGTCTTCGACTCGACCGCTGGCGCTGCATCGCGCATCGTCGTGGTTGTTGTGGTCGTGCCCGTGCGCACTCTTGACTGCGCAGTCCCAGCAGTCTGCATTTTGTGGCCGAAGACTGCGCTTGCGCAGACGAGGTCCTGAACGCGATTTTAAATCTCAAACTTGAACAAAGATCTCGGGCACTCCTCTCCACCAGTTCTCTTGCTCCCGCGCAGTTAAATGTGAATGGTCGCATCCTCGAGATCTTCTTCGACTTTATCTCTTCTGGAGCGCTTCTTCATCAAAGCATATGTGAATTAAAAAGTCCCTGTATATGTAGAGAGTTAAGACAAAAGGGTAGTCACTCTCTGATTGGTCGTGAGTTTTACGCTTTAGTTTCAGCATCTGAGCGAGTTAAACTTTGATTTCTTTTCGTATGCTGAACCTGGTCATAAAAGGGTTAAATTGTTAAAGCAGTGCAAACAAGATTTCCATGTGAATCCTAGAGAGCTCAGCGACCATAAAACTTCCTTCTCTCTGCGGAGCGTTAAAGTCTCCAATTTTGAAAATAAAAGCTCCTTTTCTATACTGTCCTTTTCTAATACGTGCAGTCAAACGGACAAAAAGAAAGATAGAAAAATTCCTGGCTACGTCTATGTCCTGCAGTATTGCTTCATTGACTCCTTCATAACCTTGATGCGAGAAGGTATACAATTTTATTCAGGAATAATTAAGATAATTTCCATTGACCCGAGCAAAAAACAACAACCGAAGGGAAACAAAAAGGTTTAAACATGGAAAAAAAGAGAAAGAAAAATACGGGAGAGGTAAAAATAGTTCGGACACCTGCTGAATGTACCCTGCTCTCTAACATTCGTATCTTGATTTGTTTTCTCATTTTTCCGCTTCATTTTCTGACCATCTTCCAATTACTTTGAGTCCTATACAGGGTCTTCAAAAAGTTCGAGTACACCCCTGTAACTTTTGAACGCCTGATTTTTAAGAAACCAAATTTTGCAGGTGATCGAGCCATGATGCACTTTTGGGTCTTGTTGAAATTTTCGGGCCCCCGGGAGGGGAGCGCTAGGGGGGGGTGGCTCCTCCAAAAATCGAATATTTCAAATAGCGACCCCCATTTTTTTATTATATAACTAAAATGTGCATAAAATTCTAAGACTATTGGCACAAACCGCAGATCGATATCGTTTTTCGTTTTCGATGTATCGAAGTTCAAAGTTCGATTCAGACCAATTTTCAAAAAATCGTAGCTCCCATTTGAAAAGTAGGTATTTAAAAAACTAGGAGTCCAAAATACTCTAAAAAGCAAGTCCTTTTCAGAAAAAAATACGGTTTTGATATTAGTCTAGTCTTACAGCCCCCCAAAATTATTTAAAAAAATGACGCCTCAGGTGGACTATCTCAAAAATTCCAAGCCACAACCCCTATCGAATGATACATCGCTTGAAAGGGCATACAAAACTGAGCATTTTGGCGCCTCCAGGTCGATATCGTTTTTGGTTTTTGATTTATCGAAATTTGCCAATGGGTAAAAATCCAACTTTGTCATTCGATATATCGAAATGATTAATTAACTGATTAATGATTAATTAAATGATGATTAATTAACCAATTGAAAGAGTACGAATGTTGACTCCGCAATTTTTGTCAAACCATATATTTCGCTGAAGCATCACAAATCAACAAGTGAACAAAAAAGATTACAGAGAGTAAGTTTTTCATTACTCATAGAGCCGCGTATGTTTGCAAACTCATGTAATCTTTTCAAGCCTTTTGAAAGGCAAAACGTGTATGAAGAAAATATACGGTCTCATTTTGCCCGCAATCCGCACATCTCACTCTTGACAAATACATATGTTTGTTGCCATCTATTCAGTCTCAGCTTTCCTAGAGGAAACGAGCCTGTATTCCTGAACGAATCCATCCACAAGTCACATTCAAAAGAAAGGACTATAATCGCGAACTCTAGCTTTGAATGTAGTATTTAAAAAAAAAGTACACGCGAGCCATTTAAACATGAATAAATCAACTGCAGAGATAATAAAACAGTGGATTAATCACAACTAATGCAGAAATGAAGTCAGAAAAAATGCGTGTATGTGTTTTTTATGGTAATACAGTGTAATAACAGTATCTCTTCCGAGGAATAGGTCGCTCTGCGGCATGGCTGCCGTTTTGCGCATAATCAATGCTATTTTTCTATTCGCCGATGATTCCACCGGTTGAAAAAAGATTACACAGCTCAGTTCAGTGTATGACTGTACTGCATGAAAATACTCTGATCTATAATCTTTCCTTAATCGATGGAAACTCCGTCGATTAATTAAAATATCCGCAAGTTTTTTAAAGTCATCGACAACTCCACCGGTTGAGAAAAGATTACAGATGCGAGTATTTTAGTTTATTACAGTCATGCACTGAACTGAACTGTGTAATCTTTTCTCAACCGGTTGAATCATCGGTGAATTGAAAAATAGCATTGGTTATACGCAAAACGGCAGCCCTGCGCTCTGCGGTACCACGGATAGCACGTTTCTCTTGCCAAGTGAATACATATCATTTTCTGACGCACAAAAAATGAAATGCTGCATGGTGGAATAAAGACTAGAAAAATGTGTCGAGAATTCCATAAACGATTAAAAAATGATATTTCTGCGTTCGAAGAATTTTCAGCGGCTGCTGTGCATTCATAATAGAGGAATCCTCATTCTTCATTCCTGTACTCTCTTTAATAATATCATAATTCCTTTCTAGGTACCTAAGAAGCTGGAATCGGATTCCAGCTGGAAGCTGGATGGTTTTGCAGCGGACTTTTGCTAAAGAGCACTTGAGTGTTGATTGTACGATTCATTTAAAATTACACGGAAAAAAAGATTAGAGAAAATAACCAAACGGATACCTGATTTTGGCACCTGCTAGATGTTATGGTAAACTTGACCATGAAGTATGGTACATTTACCGATGCTTTGAGTAAATTCGACATGCAATCAAGTAACATCACCTAGTACCTATACTCTGTTCACGATAAGAAGGCGGGTGAGAATTCAGATAGTAATGCACTATTTAGTAACAGTGTGGCTATGCTGGCTACTCCAACCCTTTGCAGTGTCCGTTGTTCTCCCAATCTCTCTATTGGCACGGAGGATTTCCAAGAACCGACAGACCCAACCATTTACACACGTCCAGTAAAAATTGCGAACGATCAAAAATACGAAAAAACGGACGAAATTTTCGTCCTAAAGGGCCAAAACTCGGCAAAAATAGTCGACTTTGAATGTTGATGACTCTCAGAAATTCGTATTTTTCAGTCGGAATTAAATTCAGAATATTTCGTCTAATATCGAATGTATGAGAGTCATCAATATTCAAAGTCGACTATTTTTGCCGAGTTTTGGCCCTTTAGGGCGAAAATTTCGTCCGTTTTTTCGTATTTTTCACCGTTCGCAATTTTTACTGGACGTGTGTAAATTGTTGAGTCTGTCGGTTCTCGGAAATCCTCCCTGCCAAGAGAGAAGTCGGAAGAACAACGGCCACTGCGAAGGGTTGGAGTAGCCGGTATAGCCGCACTGTTGCTCAATAGTGCATTACTACCTGAATTCTCACCCGCCTTCTTATCGTGAACAGAGTATAGTAAAAACATAGTATATTTGTACTTTTGGTTAACATTACCATAACATCTAGCTGGTGCCAAAATTAGGCATCCGTTTGGTTATATTTTCACCGTAGTTTTTTTCCGTGATAATCCAAACGGAAGAAAACAAAATCTTGAGATCATTGAATTGTTGATGCGAGAGTGTATAAGCGCATAATGCCGACATCGACACTTCATTAACGCATTTTGGGATTTGACTTTTTTTAGACCGTTCGAAAGACGACCATTTTCTAAGAATTTCTATGGGTCTTGTAATTTTTTTTTTTTTTTGTAAAACGTCTATTTAAATTCCATTGAATCCCATGTTACATAATATGGTACACATGCGTACCAATTCCCTTGAAAGGGTTAAGGTTTAAAAATCTGAGGCAAACGAATTGAGCCCGTGCATGTAAAATGTCCACAAAAGATTTCCATCATAGTCATAGACGTAGCAAGAAAAATCTTCTGGGGGGGGGTGGGGGGGCAAGTTTGGAAACCCTACTCGTGGGGGGAGGGTTGCGCCGCGCCAACCCCCTCCCCTCCCCTCCCCACCCCGGGAACTTTTTGCGAACTAACATAAGTTATAGCCACTGTATGACGTGATTTTAGGCTGTCTCCGCCTCGCAAATGATAAGAGCATAAACACGCGCGCGAAGTAGTGTCATTTAATGTTCCTTTGCCAAAAAAAAAAATAATAAAATAAGAATAAACTGTAGGGAATGCCCTACGAACACTTTCTCACATAAAATTTAATCTGGGGGAGACCCCCAGACCCCCATCCAATATTCTGGGGAGACTCCCCAGACCCCCTTTCATATCCTGGGGGAGACCCGCAGACCCCCCTCTAATATTTTTATCTAGATCCAAAGATCCATTTTTGAAATATTTAAATTTTTCCTTTTTTTGACCCATTTTCCCATTGATTTTAATGGAAACCATTTTTCATCCTTAACTAACCTAAAAACTAAAAAATAAAAAAAACAAAAACAAAAAAAAGTCCCTCTTGGGAATGTGGAAAGCAACATCTCTGCAAAATTTGGATGCATATGGATTAATAGTTCAAAAGTTATGCTGGGTTTCACGTTTTATGGCTACGGAGGGACAGACATCAGGCAGACAGACAGACAGACACCATAGAAGGTTTGTGCATTTACACCTCCAAGCCACAAAATATAATAAAATAACAACAATAATAAATAATATAAAGAATATTGATACTTCATGGATGAATATTCTTTAGGATAGTACTAGGCATAATGAGAGCAAATTATTTTGTAATAATCATGATTTACTTAGTCGTAGTGGGCCAAATATCGAAACAAAATACCTTGAAAATTTCTGCGCTATTGCAATACTTTCTCAATTTTTCTAATTTCATTAGAGTGAGAAAGTAAAAAAAAAAAAAAAAAAAAAAAAAAAAAAAAGATCACAAGTCAGTTCAGTGTAAGACAATACTCTAATTTGTAATCTTTCCTCAACCGGTTAAGTCTGCGATGTCTTTAAAAAACATGCGAATATTTTAATAAATAACGGAGTTTCCACCGATTGAGAATAGATTACATATCACAGGTTTTTCGTGCATTACAATCATACACTGAACTGAACCGTGTAATCTTTTCTCAACCGGTGCAATCATCAGTGAGTTGAAAAATGTCATTAAGCATACGCAAAACGGCAGCTCTGCCTTTTAGTTTACATATTTGTGAAACCTCATAACTTTATTTCGTGAACGTATAGGACGAACTGCCAACGAAGGATACCACAGGAGGTTTATGTTAATCTGGACACGGGCCACATTACATCTCGGGTGAGCCACGCAGACTGATAACCCCTGGACGGGTATAAATTAAGTTGTTGGTGCTCAATATTTGCCTGCGGCCTCAGACCAACTATGAGAACAATACCTCTAACAAGTTCACAGTTTAAACTCGTCATTTATTTTTTTTCCCCCTTCACGGATTAATAGCCGAGATCTTCAACAGCTTACCTGGTAAAGCCCACACTGATTTCTCGGGTCTCTTTGGATGCGCTTGAATTCTGATAGCGTGGCAAAGTCTCATCGATTTATTGACGCTTTGCTTTAATTCACGCGTAAGGAGGCAGGTCTTTCATATTTTAATCAAAAATAGAGGAATTCCCGATCGAAGCCCAAAAACACCAAGCCTAAGTATTATTTTCTTTCACGGAAAAAAAAAACTACGGTGAAAATAACCACACGGATACTTGATTTTGGCACCTGCTAGATGTTATGGTAATGTTAACCAGAGGTATACTATGTTTTGACTAGGTACTAGGTGATGTTCCCTGATTGCATGTCACATTTACTCAAAGTATCGGTAAATGTACCATACTTCTGGTAAAGTTTACCATAACATCTAGCAGGTGCCAAAATCAGGTATCCGTATGGTTATTTTCACTAATCTTTTTTTTTCCGTGTTGTCCGCGTGTCGTGGCTGATCGGAGAAAATGGAAGCAGGGAACATTTCGAAACTTATTGTTAGACAAGAATGGGACTCTTGCAAACTTTTGCAAAAGAATATTGAAGAGTTGATTCTTTAAAATAAAAACCGGTAAAAATGACGATAACTAAACACATCACAAATGTCACTCTCAAAGTCGGGATTAACCCCTTATGGACCAAGCCCGAATATACTCGGTGTTCTCCTCTAGTCTATTTCACATTGTGCCAGTATCAGGATTCCGAATAAACACAATTCTCGATGTAGTATAAAAATATGAGATTTCGTCTGGCGCCTTCGATCCGTCGTATATGCAATGGGGCTATTGCACACTTTTGCTATAAGCGATTTAATAGTCGATTGAGGCGTAAAAACCTCAAAAAATAACGATGGCGGCACTAAAAACTTTCAAAATCCACTCCTAAACTCAATAAACGCAGTTATTTGCGCGAGCGTAATGGTGGCCGAATGCACTAACAATGGGAGATTCCTATCTTAATTTCGTCACTCTTTCTATGTTGACAAGGATGATTCACAGAGTAATTAGTCATCAGAGTGATGATCCACATCCGATGAATGGTGACGCAACACCTAGTGACACCGGTGTCAAATGAAAGTAGTCTCTTATTGGTCACTTCTTGATGGAGTTTCAGAATTGTTAAATGGGAATCTCCCACTGTTAGTGCCTTCGGCCATCATTACGCTCGCGCAAATAACTGCGTTTATTGAGTTTAGGAGTGGATTTTGGAAGTTTTTAGTGCCGCCATCGTTATTTTTTGAGGTTTTTACGCCATAATCGACAATTAAATCGCTTATAGAAAAAGTGTGCAATAGCCCCATTCCAACTCCCCCGAGTACGAACAGTTAACTACCTTCCCTAAACAAACGGAAAAAGACATGTCTCTGTGACATCTAGACAGGAATCTCCCACACTGAAAAAAAAGATTACCAGAAGCATGACGATATGTGAACCGATGTGAGCGATGGTACAATAATTACCTAAAGTCTATTGTTTTGTAAGTATCATAGTTCTTGAAATTGTCTATTGTTTTGTAAGTATCATAGTTCTTGAAATTGTCTATTGTTTTGTAAGTATCATAGTTCTTGAAATTGTCTATTGTTTGTAAGGATCATAGTTCTTGAAATTGTCTATTGTTTTGTAAGTATCATAGTTCTTGAAATTGTCTATTGTTTTGTAAGTATCATAGTTCTTGAAATTGCCTATTGTTTTGTAAGTATCATAGTTCTTGAAATTGTCTATTGTTTGTAAGGATCATAGTTCTTGAAATTGTTGAGGAAATTCTAGTTCTACAACCATATCCTGGTATAAACTCCAGAATTTTCTGCTTAAAGTACTAGACTTTCTGCGGTTCACATATCGTTGCGTGCTTCTAGTAATATTACTAGAATTTAGGAATTATTTTTTCGGTGCATGGTACGGTTGGTGTCTGCGTATATTAGCCATTACAACCTTGCCGTTACAGCTGTTTTCTGAGTTTATTACTAAATTGTAGACTTTTTTAATGTGTTTTATGTGATTTTTTCTGATTTCTGAATCAGATTTTACTGTTCATTTGCTTATATTAAAAGTTTGCAAGAGGACCATTGTTGAAAGTGCATTTTCCGCATCTGTCGGGGGGGGGGGGTCGGAATTTTTGTATATTTTTTAAATAATTGTGATTATTATTTTATCAGTTTAGAAAAGAGGGTTTAAACCAATAATCATCTTCCTTCCTTCTTATATTCATTGGAGACGACTGAGTGAGGACTGTGAAGAGTGCGAGGCTATCATCGATAGGCCGTTGATCGATAATATCGATTCTTCTGCGTGATTAACATAGATCACTCTGAAAACTAGGATTTGTGATACATATGTCGCAGGCAAATTGCAATCTTAGGCAAATCACAATCGGCTTGCGATTTGCCTAGGCAAAGAACAAACCTCTTATTTACTATCAGAAAAAAATTAGTTCAAGCGTAATGGTGACGAACAAAATAATTACATGCAGATTTGATTTAGCTCATTTTGAAGCTGATAAGCTAAAGACCGTACTGATATCCACAGATGAAGGTTTTCTCAACGGGTTCTCTTTTTATGAACTTATAAAGCGATTGAATACAGTGTTCAAAAAGACTTCATTTAAAACACCGGAGGTCAAGAACTAATCAAAATAAACCAAATCTGACGAAATCACCATTTTTGTCAGCATTTTAGCTTTCAAATAAGCAAAAGCAAATCTCGATACAATTATTTTAGAAGTCACCATTACATTTGATCTGAATTTTTTCTGTTGGTAAGTAAGTGGCTTGCTCAGTGCCCAGGCAAATCGGAAGCCGATTGCAATTTGCCGAAGATTGCGATTTGCCTGCGACCAGTAGCGTACGCAGGAATTTGTCTTTCTCTTTCTTGCCCCATAAGAGCACGTGTATTAGAAAAGGACAAGAACAGGGGCTAAAATCATTTCTTTCCTTTTCCAGCACATACATTCAAACGGGAGAAGAGAAAGAGAGACATATTCCTGCGTACGCTACTGCCTGCGACACACACACTGATAGAATTGTTCGCTCCAACTTCGATTGAGTTAAGCCATGATTACTCCCGGTGCACCGGGATTGTATACACCGTGGTGTATAGTTTGTTTTCAAAGTAAGATATTTGTGAAGTGCACTGAAAAAAATAAAAATGGTAATTTTGCATTCAACACGTAGAAAAAGTGTCCGACATGTACTAAATGCTCATTTTACATTATAAAAATGCTGATTCGACATTAGAAAATGTTACATCAGCATTTTCAAGTGTGGAATCAGCATTTTCCAATATTAAATCAGCATTTTCAGATGTTGAATCAGTATTATCATAATGTGAAATCAACATTTAGTACATGTAGGACACTTTTTCTACATGTTAAATGCTAAGTTACCATTTTTATTTTTTCAGTGTGAAAAATGATAAGAAAAGTAAGAAATAGATACTTATAATTTACACTTCTTTGGTGATGATACATACATAATGATACTCCACCGAGCACAGTAAAAAGATTACTTCGTAATAGAAGCGTCACATCCATGAGGCTCTGCATAAACTCCTTTCGTTGACCTTGTAATAAGCCAGCCACCGCGCGATTCAAAATAAGCCAGCCACCGCGAAATTCAAAATAAGCCAATCGCAGCGCTAATGGGTGGTGGATGATGTTTTTGTTGAATGAAAAGGTTATAGAATTTGAAACATCCTTCCAAACATAATCTTTTCGAGACCGTTCAAGGTCAACGAGTTCTGATAGCAGATTCGGCGACAGTGTCGCTTTTATTACGAAGTAATCTTTATTCTATGCGCCGAGGAGGCGGATACACCCTCCTCGGTAGTATTCTTCGCCCTCCACTCCCGGTAAACCCTATTTATGCTCCGTATGAGAGTGAAATGTACCCTCATTTTTATGTTCGCTCCATTTTGCGGTCAACTTTTAACAGTGTATGCAGAGATACCCGTCAAGTGTTTTGTTCTTCTCCTTTATATGAAATAAAGTGTTTTATCATTTACATCGAGTCCTTCTGCGCACTATCGGGATTGATCAGCGAGCTCTACCGACAACAACGCGAAGCTCACACCCAGCAGGGGCAAACCTCCCTAGAAAGAAACAACATCGGGACTTCAGTGTTCAGTACTTCGGTGGATTTCAACAACTGAGATCTCACTTGGAAAATATAGTTTCGGGGGGGGGGGGTGAAAAACGTGTCGTTCGGCAGTCAGCGTTCAGCAATGTTCACGATACACGATCTCACTCGGTTAAGAGATGCGGTTTCCTAATCAAGCTCGCGTTCAGCACTCAACACTCGGCAGGTCACTCGCTGTATCCATGTCCTGCCCCCACGTTACACGTTGGTTACGGTCGCGCGGACTTCGTGAGGATTTCGGAATCGAGATAGTTTCTCGAATAGATCAGAGGCGGATCCAAGGTTTTTCTTTTACCCCTTCCTCAGCGCCCATTTGGATCCATGTGTTAGGAAAGGATAGAAATAGGGAGGGGGAATTCACGTGACTGCCTCTCGCACTATCCTTTTCTGACACGTGTGTTCATGGCAGCGGAGGGGGAAAGAGAGAGAAAGGTGAGGTGAGGGAGGGAGAGGAACAGAGAGGAAGAGAGATGAAGACAGAGATGCTGATTCGATTTTAAAGAATAATGAAACAAAATTAAAGGCAGATAAAGTTAGGGCTCAAGACCCTTTCTTACACTTAACCACCAGAAAACCAACTAAGAAAGAGAGAGAGAGAGAGAGAGAGAGAGAGAGAGAGATGATGATCCAATTTTCTTGAATAACAACAAAACAAATTAAAGGAACAAAATGAAAGGATGGTAAAGTTAGGGCTCAAGACCCCTTCTTACACTTAGCTACCAGAAAACCAACAAAGAGAAGGAGAGAGGGAGAGAGAGAGTAACGGAGAGAGAGAGTAACGGAGAGAGAGAGAGAGAGAGAGAGAGAGAGAGAGAGAGAGAGAGAGAGAGAGAGAGAGAGAGAGAGAGAGAGAGAGAGAGAGAGAGAGAGAGAGAGAGAGAAAGAGAGAGAGAGAGAGAGAGAGAGAGAGAGAGAGAGAGAGAGAGAGAGAGAGAGAGAGAGAGAGAGAGAGAGAGAGAGAGAGAGAGAGCGCGAAAGAAAATTCATGGATCCTCATTCCTCCTCCATCTCCAGAATAGATGACCTGCACAGTGCACAGTGCACAGTGCACATTGCACAATTCACCGGTCATGCTCTCTATCCTTCTCTCTTCCTCTCTCTGAGAGATCTGCATTCGAATGGAATCGGGATAACTTGAAAAGTGCGACGTTCAAGACAGGATTAGTACGGTATACTCATTCCAGAATCCAGATATCGTCTCAATCTAGGATCGCGACGACAATTTTGACCGCCTTGCCGTAGCGCGTCGCCATCGCCATATCCAACCAGCTAACTAGCCGCTATGGCCAGTCAGTCACCGCTTGTGCAAACTCAGACTCGGGCAGCCACCAGGGCCAGGCCAGTCAAGTCCAGTCAAGTCAGGGCAGCCGTGCGCGGCCAGTCTGGCTGTAAATGTGGACTATGCCGGCCGGAGCTATGTTGTTTGTTTAGAAAAAGAGTCGTGAGAGGACGAACAGGAAGGGGGGGGGGAAGAAGGATATCATCGGTGACTCTACTCTGGACTCTGGTCCTGCACTCCAGTAATCCAGCATCCAGACCCAGACACGAAGCTATGCGGCGAACGTGAGTCTACCTAGTCTAGGTCGTTCCAGGACCCCGCGTCTCAGTTGCCACTTTTACCGATCTCAAGAGTTTGTTTCGCACCTTGCCTCCATTGTAACGAGCTTGTGATCTTTAGCTAGAGCCGCAATCACGAAGAACTAGACTCCCTGAGTTAAGTTGAAGCCATGGGAGCCGCTGTTGGATGCGAGTTTGCACTTTTGTTTACATTCCGAGGGATCTTTGCCATGAGTTTCAATCAGGAAGAACTAGAGTCCCTGAGTTAAGTTGAAGCCATGGGCGCCGCTATTGGATGCGAGTTTGCACTTTTGCTTACATTCTGAGGGATCTTTGCCATGAGTTTCAATCAGGAAGAACTAGAGTCCCTGCGATAAGACAAGTGAAACCATAGGCACCACTGTAGGATGCGTTTTTGCACATTTGTTTACATTCTGAGGGATCTTTACCTAGAGTTGCAATCAGGAAGAACTTGAGTCCCTGTTCGTGGAGAACTAGAAAGTTAAGATAAGTGAAACCATAGGCGCCACCATTGGATGCGTTTTTGCACATTTGTGTACATTCTGAGGGATCTTTGCCTAGAGTTTCAATCAGGAAGAACTAGAGTCCCTGCGTTAAGACAAGTGAAACCATAGGCGCCACTATTGAATGCGTTTTTGCACAATTGTTTACATTCTGAGTGATCTTTACCTAGAGTTGCACTCAGGAAGAACTTGAGTCCCTGTTCGTGGAGAACTAAAGTGAGAACTAGAACGTCTGTAGAATCGTCCAATTTTCTTTTTTTCTACGCAGGGCATGACTTTTTTTTAAAAAAAAGTCTTGGCTGATGGAGTTAAGACAAGTGAAACCACAGGCGCCACTATATTGGATGCGTTTTTGCAGATTTGTTTACATTCTGAGGGATCTTTACCTGGAGTTGCAATCAGGAAGAACTAAAGTCCTTGTAAGTAGAGAGTTAAGACAGAGAGAGTTAAGAGAGAGAGAGAGAGAGAGAGAGAGAGAGAGAGAGAGAGAGAGAGAGAGAGAGAGAGAGAGAGAGAGAGAGAAATAGAGAGAGAGAGAGAGAGAGAGAGAGAGAGAGAGAGAGAGAGAGAGAGAGAGAGAGAGAGAGAGAGAGAGAGAGAGAGGTGGGAGAGGGAGAGAGAGAGGGGGGAGAGGGGAGAGAGAGAGGGGGGAGAGAGGGGAGAGAGAGAGAGAGAGAGAGAGAGAGAGAGAGAGAGAGAGAGAGAGAGAGAGAGAGGACAGTTTGTCCAAGTTTTTACGTCAGTAGAATCGTCCAATTTTCTTTTGTTCTACGCAGGGCATGACTTTTTTTTAAAAAAGTCTTGGCTGATAGAGTTTTTGTCTTACTCCCTCGTGAATTTTTCTCAATGCTCGTAAATAGGTACTCAGATGTAATTTTAGGCGCTCTTGCCGATTTTGGCCGTGAAAATGCTGTATGCAAAAAATTTTTTCTCACTTTTTTTGGCCAAATTATGCGCAAACATGCTTTTGGATTCATTAAAACCAAAAACGATTAAGATTAATCAAAAGTTCGTACAAAAATATGCATTTTTGGTCCCTACAAGTTTTTCCATTTCGCGAACCATTTCCGCGAAAATCGTCCCTGAAGTTGGAAAAGTCGGCCAATAATTGCCTTTTCTTTGATTTTGTCAATTCTTTTGGAACTCGAAAAGACTACAATTTCAGACCGATGTTTATAGAGAAAAAAAACCAAAAATTGGGGAAATTTTTACCTCTAAAACACGCCCTGAAAATTAATGAATATAGTTTTGTTACACCCTGTAGATATACGTTTACATCGTGTCGTTGGGCTAACAGGTGGTATTCTCTCATTCTTGCAGGCGAATTATGTACCCCAACTCAGGCACATTTCCCCCGATCCACAGATTTTATGTCCAAAACCGTAATTTCCAAAAGGCAATGTCCACAATTATACGTCCAAAGCTTGAATGTCCAAAATGAAATGTCCAAATCGTTAATGTACAAATAAACGTACGTCAAGTTAGATTAACAAAATGTCAAAACACGTTGCGTCAAATTTGTAATGTCCAAGGAATTAAAATATCTATAATATTTTTCTGCATAAATTCAAAGAATATGAAGCTATGGGTTTTCTTCCGCGGGTGGTACTTTCAGCTTCAGCCTGTAACTAATTGCACGAAGATATCTCTATACTGTACCTCAATTAAGAATACATGTCGATACGGATTGGATCAATTTAAAGGAGACAAATGAAGAGAAGCGATAATACGAGTAATGAAAAGAATTTCTCTGGACATTGGACATTATTTTTCTTACATTCATAGGTTTTGGAGTTTTCTATTTGGACTTGTCTATAATTGGGCATTATAGTCTTACGGACACGAGAGAGTTGGACATTGAAGATGATTTGGACAAAATATAGTTTTGGACGAAAAAGTTTTGGACATTCGTGTTTTGGACTTATCATCTGGGAATCTTTCCCCCGCCCTAAGTATGCCACACTTGCGTATCTGTATAGTGTAATATCTTTGACCCGCTCTAAGTAACATAAAGTTGGGAGCGATCCCAGCTTTTTGATGTGGCGTTAAAGAAATGTGAGGTTAGAAATGCCATTTTTAGGTACGACCCAGACCCGCAGACATATTGTGCAATGTGCAATGTGCATGCCCCATTTACAACAATAACATGCTCATTTATTTATAGTTGTTTACATTTAGCTCGATCCGACATCAATGCTCTGCGGGACAAGGAATCGGACGGGGTAGGAGCAACCAGCTCGGCGCGCGGCCGCAGCCTCTGCTGCCTCTTGGACCCGTGGACTCCGCGGACTCCTCGGCGGACTCCTCGGAGGAGTCGGACTTAACAAAGCAATCAGCCACGTTCAAGACATCCTCTCGTCTACCTCACGACTTCCTCCTATCTCACATCGCACCCCCCCCCCCCCCCTCTCGCCCCCCTTGACCCTCCCCTTTAACTCATTTCTATCCCCGCCCTCCTCTGCCCTCAGCACGCTATAATTTCTTAATCTGCGTTACTTTTCTTTCCAACTTTATTTTCCACCGCGGCCAAAGCGACGAGACGCGACGCGACGCGACGCGACGCAACCACGTCGTCTCGGCAGCGTTGCCGAATTTCCACCAGGAATCAGTCGATAGCTCGTAAGGTACGCTGACTCGAGTTCGAATTGGATACACGCGATTGCGCAGAGCTACTGTTTTACGTATAACTAACCCGTCACTGCATGAGATTCTTTTTTTCAACCAAAAGTGGATTTTTCAACTGAATAGGTGGTCAAATATATGGAAAAAATGATGAAACAAATAATTCGATAGTTTTTCGGTAAAAATTCTAATTTTTCTATTTTTTACTCGTTTTTACACGTGCTGTCACCATGAGAAACGGAGGGTAAAGAAAAAAAAAATCAATTTAAAAAAAAAAAAAAAAAAAAAAAAAAAAAAAAAAATCGATTGGATTTTTCTCGGTAATAAAGCTTGGTAAAAATAATGAAATTGGGGTGAATTGGATTCGGGGGCAAATTTTCTGCCCGCCATAATTTCCATTATTAAATGCTTTATAATGAGTGCTGGTAGTGTTTTGAAAAATGTTTGAGCCGGTTTTTATGTTTTCTTATAATGTGACACTGGTGATACAATTTGAAATAAGTCAAAATATACGTTACAATGTCCGATACAGGGATTTTTACATCATGTGACTCCAGTGTCACGCTATGCAGTGAAGAGTTTTAATGACATTTTTCAATTCACCGATGATTGTACCGGTTCAGTAAAGATTACACTGTTCAGTTCAGTATATGACTGTATGTATACTGCTCAAAAATACTCTGATCTGGAAAATCTTTTCTCAATTGGTGCGATTGCCGTTAATTTATTAAATATTAAAATATCCGCAAATTTTTTCAGAGTCTTCGACGACTTTACCGGTTGAGAAAATATTATAGATGTGAGTATTTTTGTACATTACCGTGATACGCTGAACTGAATTGTGTAATCTTTACTCAACCGGTGTAATCATCGGTGAATTGAAATATGTCATAAAATGTCAGCTCTGCATGCATCCAAAGGTGACTCGTTGGCTCCAAACAAAAGCGGTTGTGCCATTGTGCCGATAGAACAATTTCATTTATTAGTGACAATTTTGGCGTTTCAACGATCATAAACTCTTGCAAACTTTTGCTACAGGTGACTGAAGACTTGAATCTTGTATAAAAATCTGTAAAAATGACAATAGTACATTATAAAATCACAAAATTTACTCTCACTTGGGATACAGCTCTGTGTTTTTGTAGCGAAAGTGACAAATTAGTCGGGAATCTCCCATCATACCTACCTACGTAGCTCCTCAATTACGATCTTGCCGTTACAGCTGTTTTCTGCGAGTTTATTACAGATTTTTGGATGTTTTTAGTGTGATTTTCGTGATTTTTGCTGGTTTTTACATCGGAGTCGACTATAATTCAGGCAGCCGGGGATTTTAGCTTGCAAGTGTTGGAGAATTATGTCTGATTCACGATTTTTATGTGTTTTGTGTCACTGAATCCGAATCTGAACTTTACGTACGAATCAGAGGGGCAGAAAGGCCGCCATTTGCCAAAATGGCGGTCAAAATCACAGTTTTTTTGCTCATTTAGCTAACAACTCGAGCGCTATTGATCAATGCAAAATATACCTTCGTACCAAATTAAAGTTACAACTTACAACGAAAAAGCAACAGATCATTATTTCAAAAAGATCACTACTGAATGCGCTACAGAGCC
The DNA here is from genome assembly GCA_011764245.1 of Trialeurodes vaporariorum. Taxonomy (NCBI): domain Eukaryota; kingdom Metazoa; phylum Arthropoda; class Insecta; order Hemiptera; family Aleyrodidae; genus Trialeurodes; species Trialeurodes vaporariorum. Next base: position 7,165,383 of record VMOF01000002.1, on the reverse strand, counting down.
ACAAAAAATTGTGGAATTCACCCGTTCCGGTGCATGACCACAAAATGGCCGCATTGCATTCCTTGCATATCAAACTTTAGGCGAGAAGAAATATAGAGAAGCAAGCCTAAGCGTAACTAAGAGTAGAGAAGTGAGGAGAATTGTGAAAGAGTGTGGCTAAGCGTGACAATGCGTGACAATGCGTGACTATGAGTGAACAGCGAGGAGAAGAGAAGCGTGACTGAACTGAGGGATTCAAGACTGAATCGATAGAGGGGTCACAAGCTGGGTTTTGGTGACATCACCTTTTTGCCCATGTTGCATAGCCTTGAGTTGCTGGTGAAGCGGCCCCAGTCTCAAAAGATATGAAACCCCTTGAGAGCGATCAACTGTATTTGCCAAGCTGAATCGATAGAGGGGTCACAAGCTGGGTTTTGGTGACATCGCCTTTTTTCCCATGTTGCATAGCCATGAATTGCTGGTGAAGCGGCCACAGTTTCAAAAGATATGAAAACCCTTGAGAGCGATCAACTCTATCTGCCAAGCTGAATCGATAGAGGGGTCACAAGCTGGGTTTTGGTGACATAACCTTTTTTCCCATGTTGCATAGCCATGAGTTGCTGGTGAAGCGGCCCCAGTCTCAAAAGATATGAAAACCCTTGAGAGCGAGCGATCAACTCTATTTGCCAAGCTGAATCGATAGAGGGGTCCCAAGCTGGGTTTTGGTGACATAACCTTTTTTCCCATGTTGCATAGCCATGAGTTGCTGGTGAAGCGGCCCCAGTCTCAAAAGATATGAAAACCCTTGAGAGCGAGCGATCAACTCTATTTGCCAAGCTGAATCGATAGAGGGGTCCCAAGCTGGGTTTTGGTGACATCACCTTTTCGCCCATGTTGCATAGCCATGAGTTGCAAGTGAAGCGGCCCCAGTTTCAAAAGACATGAAAACCCTTGAGGGCGATCAACTCTTTTTGCCAAGCTGAATCGATAGAGGGGTCACAAGCCTGGGTTTTTGACATCACATTTTTGACTATGTATTACATATGATGTGAGTTATAATAGTCTTACAATAGTCGTGAGTTGCTAGTGAAGCGACCGACTCCATAAACTTGGCACCATAATTTGCCCTGAAAGAAGGGCTTTTTTGCGTTTTCAGACTAAATTGGTATCTTTGAACCCCCCTCCCCCCTGACAATGTTCGGACCCCCGACCCTGGAACCCCCTCCCGACTCTCGAAAAAATCCTGGCTATACGCCACTGCTAAGTCATCCCCAAAACCATCTAAACTACATTGGCTGTAACGCGTTTCCAATGGGGCTATTGCACACTTTTGCTATAAGCGATTTAATAGTCGATTATGGTGTAAAAACCTCAAAAAATAACGATGGCGGCACTAAAAACTTCCAAAATCCACTCCTAAACTCAATAAACGCAGTTATTTGCGCGAGCGTAATGGTGGCCGAAGGCACTAACAATGGGAGATTCCCATCTAACAATTCTGAAACTCCATCAAGAAGTGACCAATAAGAGACCACTTTCATTTGACACCGGTGTCACTTGGTGTTGCGGTACCATTCATCGGATGTGGATCATCACTCTGATGACTAATTACTCTGTGAATCATCCTTGTCAGCACAGAAAGAGTGACGAAATTAAGATAGGTTAGTGCCTTTGTTAGTGCCTTCGGCCACCATTACGCTCGCGCAAATAACTGCGTTTATTGAGTTTAGGAACGGATTTTGGAAGTTTTTAGTGCCGCCATCGTTATTTTTTGAGGTTTTTACGCCATCATCGACTATTCAATCGCTTATAGCAAAAGTGCGCAAAAGCCCCATTCTGTGGAGACGTTGATTTTGATGCGCAGAACGAGGAAAACAGCTCATACTGCGCGTGAGCATTAAGAACTGTCATCGGCGGCAACTCACCTGAAGCGTCCTACCCGGCAACTCTGCTCTCCCTTAATTCCCATGTTTTGATGTTTACTGAGAGCTCTCCACTTCTATCCCCTTACTGCAGCAGCACTGGACGACTGGACGTGGATAACGAGCAATTAGTTTCGGTGCCAACCCCCCCCCCCCCCCCCCCCCACCCCTCATATCCCTCAGCCCAGCATCCACCAATATACATATCTATATGATCTATATGCGTATACCTTTGCACACCGTCACTTCAATATCATTCCTACCCCCACACTTCAACCCCATAATTATCTGACTCAATATTTGATCTTCCTCACTCTTGTGAGGAGATGAACCGACTCTACACTGTTTAAAAACGCCACCACCAATAATGGCGCACGCAGGAATAAGTCTCTCTTGCTCTTTTCCCGTTTGAGTGTATGCACTAGAAAAGGAAAGAGATAGGGGCTGAAGTCACGTTCGAGCCCCTGTTCCTGTCCTTTTCTTACACACTTGTTCAAATGGGGAAAGAGAGAGAAAGACAAATTCCTGTGTACGCTACTGGCCACCACTGTGCCGCCATCTCCGTCTCATCTCAATTCGTCTATTGATTGAGTCAGTAGCGCACCGAGAGTTTCTTCATCTCTCTCTTTTCTCCATTAAGAAACGTATGTTAGACAAGGATGGACAAGGGGATAAAACCCCCACCTTCTGTCCTTTTCCTACTCATACATTCAAATGGGAAATGAGAGAGATGGAAGACATCCTGGTTGCGCCAGTGGATTGAGTGAAATTATACCGTAGAAGCGGCTCGTGAACAAACTATAGTATTAGAGTATTATTGTTTTTCTCTCTGCTTTTGAGCCGATGCTAGAGTATCGTCTTCTTGAGAGGTCCAGCGCAAGCTTTTTGCACATTGCTGAAACATATTTATTGAAGCGAAGTGAGCTTGTTTTTCTGTTTTTTCGGGTAATTTTGTGTGCCTGAGATTTCTGTTTTGGTCTTTGTGTTCTTCCTGTTTTTTTCGGTTTTTTGTTTTGTTTTGTCTTTTGGTTTGTTTTTATGTTCTTTTTTTTTGGTTTTCTTTTGTGTTTTTGATTTTTGTTTTTTGGTTCTTAATGTTTGTCGTTCTTTGTTTTTTTGTTTTGTTTGTTTTATGTTTTTTTTTTTTTTTTTAGTTTTCTTACTGCAAAACATCTGTCCGTCAAATACCATACCAGAATCCGGGGTTTTAAGATGATGTAATTGGGCTGCCAACTGCTGCGTTTATGCAAGTTTTCTGTAGGACGTCCATTGCAAGGGAGCTTCCGTCATTTCTCCGAAAAAAAAGGGGGAAAAAAATAAACAATTTTAATAACTTAAATAAAATTTTAAGTTCAGGAGCAAAAAATTTAAATTATGAAGTGTCAGAAAGTTTTCTTGGTTTATTAATCCGATTAAAGGGCGATAACTGTAATTCTGAAAGACAGCTTCTCAAAGGAGGCGTTCTAAAGGCCATGTTTTGTAAATACATCAGTGCACATACCGTATCCTTGAATTCCGTGGCTACCTAAAATATAGCAGCCAATCAGAATGTTATACATATGTAGTGAAGTGCATGGGTTAATATATGCTGCTAGACTCTACATGTATGTTCTCCCATAATTTTATTCAAGATTTACGAAAGGTATGAATGTGTAAAATGTAACATTGCCAGATTGCATGCAACGTCACGGTTTGCGTTTAAAAATGCGTCAAAATGCTTCAATGCATCAAAAATGTCTGAAAAAAGCATAATCCTTGGTAGAAAATAAGGTTATAGACGCCGTTTAATTATTTTTTTACATTAATTTTACATCCGCCTCTTTACTTTCCTGAACGATATTCATTTTTTGTGTCTGAATAACGATCGATTGCTCCGATTGCATGGGAGGATCTAGCAATTTGACAACCATGAATTCATCCCATATGAACACATGAGAAACAATCGGTTCTTGAGGGGGCCATGACCCTGTTACTAATCGATTGTTTCTTATGGATTCAAATGAGAATAATACACAGTTGCCAGATTGCTGGATTCGCCTTTGTCCGATTGCGTAAAGTTTTAGGCACGCGGTGACGGTAGGTGGTCGCAGAAGCGTTTCTGAGAATGTTTTCGAAGAATTTCTTCGGAAAGGAAAGGCATTGGTTTCAATCTCACCAGTTGCGTAGCGTGCAATGGGTCTGTTGCAAACTTTTGCTACAACGATAAAAAGTTATTATTCTAATGTAAAATCGCCTGAAAAGTCCATTGGTGGCATCATTAAGTCATGAAATACAATAATAAACTCACAAGAGGCGTTTATTGAAATCCAAGATGGCGGCAAAATATCAAGGAATCTGAATGTATGCACCCTGATCATCCAAGGATTGCCAACGTTTACAACCTCATTGGAGGTAGAGGTTATGTGTTTGTTTACGTTGTGATTGGTTGTGATCGATGTTGTGAGGTTGGCTATCCTTGAATGTTCGTGGTGCATGCATACGGATTGCTCGATATTTTGCCGCCATCTTGGATTTCATTAAACGCTTCTTGTGAGTTTATTATCTCATTTCGTGGCTTTCTGATGCCACCATTGGACTTTCCAGGTGATTTTACATTAGATTAAACACTCTCAATCGTTGTAGCAAAAGTTTGCAACAGACCCATTTGGCAGCGTTGCAGTTCGTCCATTTGAACCCATGAAAAAGATGGGACTATTGAGTGTCCGGTGAACATTTTTGTATTCGACCTTTTACATGGGTTTAAATGGACACATTACAACGTTGCCAAATTGCACGCTACGCCACTGAATCTCACGTGCCGTCGTTCGGTTAAACGCTCATTCTTGCGGCACACCTATTTCTGCCGAGCAACACCTCGGACGGGAGGGAATACGAACCCTTGGGCGCGAGTCTCAAGAGCCGGCACGCTAACGAAACGGAAGGTGCACGATCGGCGATCGGTGAACAAAATCCGGGCGTTCATAAATTACCTTTCAGCGAGATGAGACGACGTGCAAACATGGCCGGGCCACGCTCACAGTTGCCAAACTTATTCAAAAAATAACGATACCCAAAGTTTCCGCGCTGACTCAAAACGGAGACTGCAGATTATTCACCGAACGGTCCGGCAACAATGGGACGGTTTATGAGTTATGAACGGACACAACAAATAACAGACAGACAAAAAAAAAAGAAAAAAGAAAAAAAACAACCTACCTAAAGCTGCTTCCACGGGTTTTGGCATGCACGACTTAAAAATTCCAGCAAAAAGAAATTCGAAAACAACGGGAGGAGGAAAAAAAAAAGAAGAGATGAGAAATAAATAAAGAGATAATCAGAAGGCAAGAGAGAAGAAAAGGAAGAAGAAAATATATATCAACACTTGTATCAATAGCAACTTCGCGCTGAGAACAAATCAGCAGGTCCCTAATAAACGAGCGGGAGTTCGGTTTCAAAATACAGCACGAGAAATAAATGAGCTCAAATTATTCATCCGCGATGTGCGATAAACGCTCTGCTCTAGGTCCTCCAGACGCCGGATTTTAAATGAGGGGCGCAGGGGATGCAGGGAGGGGGGGGTGGAGGGAGCGCGGAGGGGGAAGTTGAAGGGTGTCGGTGTCCGGGGTTTTTGAACCGCGAGCGAGTACGCGAGAACGCGGCCCTATATAGTGCGGCTTTGAATTGACGAGCAGACGAGAGGACGGTATACAGGGTGTTTCAGACCACCTGGCAAGCTTTCATTGTGGACAAACTAAGGCAAATGTGAAAATTCGGTAAAACACGTGTTACAAATATCGACACCAAAGAATTCGGGGAAAATATTTTCAGCACCCCAAAACCACCCCTTGGGAGTTATTTAGGGGGGGTGGGTATCCGTAACTCAAAAAACTCAGATGGAAAGGGTATGTTTTGACATTGGAATCTAATACGGCATAAAACAACAACTCTTTTTTACACCTGAGTTTTTTTTTCTAAAAACCAACCTTTACTGAGTTAGGGGTGATTTTTGAAAAAAAAAAATTGGGGCAATGTTTGATTGAACGCTGCGACCCTCCAAATCATTGGTTTTGAATAAACTAAGAAGTTTCTGAAAGAACAGCCCAAGGGCTTTCTTTTGATGTATCACATGCCTATTTTTGGTGAAAAAGGGTACAAGGCCCCCTCACCCCAAAATTTTGGGGCTTCGGGGGGCCCTACGTAAAAATTTTCAATTGTAAAGGTATGGCTTGTGATACATCATTCGAAAGGTCTTTAAGAGACGAAAAAAATGATGCCCCCCCAAAATTCGTAAAAACTACACCCTTTCAAAATGGCGGCCGTTTTCAGATTTGGGGGCTCAGGGGGAGGGACCTCTAGAAACGACCCAAAATTGAGCGATACATAGCTAAAAAGGCCTTGAATAGAGAAAAATATTGGCTCAAACCGCGAGTCAATCCGACTTTTCAAACCAAAGTTACGGCCGATTGAAATTTAGGGGCGCCTCTCTGGGAAACTCAACGACCCCTTTCAGAATCAGATCGACCACGCTGTCCCACCTTGGGATAGGACTTATAACATGTATTCACCTCTGCTATTGCTACACTTCGTTGGCATACTTGAATACTTAGCTTGAGAAAATTTCAGTTTTTAGCTCCGAGAAAATAATATTTTAACCCTTTCGTTACCACTCCCGAGTATTTTTGTTTAACTTGTCACGTCTCAAATGATCAAACGTTTGCGCCTTCAATTAAATGAATAGGCAAAATAAACACCGAGTTGTAGAAATACTTAACTATACCCGTTAGATTTGAGTGTGCTGTAGCATCGACTTCTTCTGCAACCTTGACGTAAAAACTTTAACGACAACCTAACTATATGAACATTTCACTTTTTCGTAGATGTACTTTCTGGTATCTTCAATCAGAATTCTGATAATGCTCGAAATACTTGTGAATAATCAGATACTCGAAAAAAAGAATTCTGTTCACAAATTCCAGAGAGAGCTGTTACAAAGTAGTTAAATATGCATTTCATTGCCTTTATAATATTATTTTCTCCTATCGGAGAGGAGGAAAAAAGAAACAAAACAAAAACAAAACAAAAACAAAAAAACTTGTATTTTCAAGGCAGATGCAGCGGAAAATTTCCGTCATCCCAATTTAATTGGATGTATGTACTATGTGGTGAAATAAATTGGACCTCAACTGTTGATTGTTGATCAGACCAATATGTTGATTTGTGATTGACAGTCAACATTTGACAAGTTAAAGGTTCACGAGTTATACATTGAAGTTCAGGCCCAATAAATTAAATGTACCAAAGGTGTGTCCAAAAATTTATCTTTCTCTCTCCTCGCAAATTTGAGCTTATTTTGAATCATGTCTTGAAATTTGCCTAGAGTAACTTTTTCCTTATGAAAGCTATTAAGGCTTAAAAGCAAATTAAAGATCTACGCTCGAAGACTTCCCGAGTTTCGAAAGAATTTCCTTGAATTACCATGGTGTGTTGGTAAAATCATGACGCGTGTCTGACGGGCACGCACCCGGTGACTTTCGGCGTGAATAAAGTTAACCGAAATCGGCAAAAAAATTCAACAATTTGTGAAAACTCTCCTTGTATCCTGGAAGGCAAAGTTAAAAGGAGAGAGTATGGCCCTTTTTTTTTGTCCATAAAAAAAAAAAAAAAAAAAAAAAAAAAAAAAACAACAACAACAACAAAATCTGGAGTCCATGAGACCATGGAGACACCAGTGGCGGCTCGTGCAATGTGGCAACAACGTAATCCATCCATTTAAACTTATGTTAAACAATCGATCTCCAGGAGGTGCAATGCACCCCCCCCCCCCAAGGTTTCGATACTTTTGCATAGGTTTAAATGGCAAAAAATCATAGTTGCCAAACTGCACGAGCCGCCACTGGGAGACATCAAAACCCCGCTCTGGACGATGAAGGTTAATGAACGAAAATTACTACTACTACTATGCATTCATTCATTAGCACCGGCAATATTCGTCCATTCACACCATTTCAATGTAACAGGCAAATGACGGCAAAAAAAAAAAAAAAAAAAAAAAAAAAAAAAACGGGAAACTTACTTCACCGGGCCCCGATCCAATTTGAATGGTAAAAGCCGGACGTTGCCTGATGTACGGTTTTAGGCTACAAATCAATGGTGACGCGTGCAATCTGGCAACGTTGCATGTCTTCTTTTAAATACATAAAAAAAAAAATCGAACCATTAGAATACTTTCAAAGTCGCCCTTTTTAAATAGGTTTTAATGGACAAGATGCAAAGTTGCCAAAGTGCACGCTTCACCACTACTCTTTACACTTACAAATCTGATTTGAATCAAGGTCTAAGGTATATATGTTCGGGCGAAATTTGGCAACTCAGAGTAAGAGGAGAGGAAGATGGATCCTCCAGTCTCTGATTTGCGAATCAAGCGAAGGATGAAGGGAGGCAGCGAGCGCGATGCTATAGCGAGCGAGCGGGCAGGTGTCTCGTTCCACGTTTCAATTCGATCCCTTTAATCGAGAGATCGATTCATCGCGATACATCGTGCAGAATTGAATTGAACCTGATGTGATGTCGAGATTTCCCTTCCTCCCTCTGAGCCCCCCTCGATCCTGTTTTCAGTCAATTACGAATAAAAGTGCATCAAATAAATAAAATACCTGCGACGAGGTAATTTAGAGCTTCGGCCACTCCCCTCGAACAGATTCATTTTACGGTCTCCGAGTCAAGCTCAATTAAGGGAGTCAGGGATATAGACGCGTGAGAGTGTGAGAGTGTGTGTGTGTGTGTGTGTGTGTGGTGGGAGGGGGTGTTCGAAGGGGGGGATATAAAAGGAGCGAAATTATTTACATAAAGTAACTAAATTAATTTCTTGCTCTAATTTTTATTCATCTTCCTCGCTTTTTTTTCTCGTTTTCTAACAGGTTTTTTCTTCTTCCTCCTTCGCTTTGAAGCTTCTTCTTCTTATTGCATTGCTGCCAAATTTATCGGGGAAATTCGACTTGGCATCAGTGGATTCTAGTCCCTGTATATAAAAGAGTCTCGCTGTGTGAAGAATGAAGATGAAGAAGGAGTCCAAGGAGACGAAGGAGGCAAAGGAGGCGAAGGAGGCGAAGGAGGCGTCCACTCTGATTGGTTGGGTTCGGCGAGGGAACGTCCACTCTCCATATACACGCCACACGCCGCTTATGGCAAGGAATTATTTATTTATTTTATTTATTATTTATTT
>VMOF01000002.1:7012592-7155781 GCA_011764245.1 Trialeurodes vaporariorum | reverse complement strand
TAAACTTTTTTTTTTTTATTTTTTTTTTATTTTTTTTCCCCCCCTTTACAGTGAACGTCATTCCGAGCAAAACAAAGCAAAACTGTGTGCCGTATATCTGGAGTGATTCTGTAGCTCTTACATTGAATTTGCATTGTAAGGTGATGGTATTCGAGTTTACGTTGCTTTTCTCTCACGACAACAGGTCGCACTTGAAAGCCCGTATGAACTCACAATCAACAAAGTTGAGAGTGACGCACGTGTGCTCAAACAGTCAAACATAAATTTGCGATTAGGCTGCAGGCAATCCAGGGCGAGAATGGGACGTGGAGTCGTGGACATCACAATGTTTTAGTCCACAAATAATTGGAGTATTTTCAAACGAGACCAAACCCGCGTACGGGACGAAGGTTGCGAAAACGAGGTAATTGACTTCTCGTACTTTATGGCAACTTATTCTTTCCCTTTCTGAAGAGACCTGAAACAAATAAGGAAACTTGTTTCGAAACTAATTTCGAATTCTGAATTGCATTTAATTTGAGCGAGTAAGTGTCTTTGATGATGATGATGATGATGATGATGATGATGATGATGATATGGGCACTGGGCAGTAGCCATATGTTGATTTTCTACGCCGTAATAGGAGTTGCTACAAGCCAATGACATATGACTCACAGAGACTATTTTCAGGGGCGCCAGCCAGGGAGAGGGAGAGGGGGGCTGTTACCAAAGTTTTTCAGATATATTTTCCTTACAAGTACAACGCGACTCAACTCATATTTATTAACATATGATATTGAAGTAAGGTAAGTGACCCAAAGGTCATACCTATGCTTGGGGCCAATATGCAGGTATAAGTCATGAGAGATAAAAAAAAAAAAACCAAATTTGTCAATTAACTATTCAGACAGTTGCCTACCATTTGTTAATTTCATTTTTTTAAAATTTGTTTGTTTTTCAGGGTTTTTTTTTTTTTGCGTTTGAAAAAAAGTAGAGTTTTGACATCGCGCAAAACATGCACATAAGGTGGCCACCCCTAATATTTTTGATGCACCTAAAGGTGCACATGCAAACCCCCTTTCAAATTTCATTAATAAGTATTCAAATGTCATTTTATCGTTCAAAAATGGAATCTAGACCCTGGTTACACCCGAAATTATAATGATTATGATGAATTGAAAGTCAAAGGTGGAATCAATTTAAGGGCTTAGCTTTTACGATTGTTTACTTCTGTGAAAATTAGCTGAAGACCTGCGAAAATGAACGTTGCAGTTCCGCGCCGACTGAATCGCCCAATGCTCTTGATTTTTGTATAGTGGGGGCAGCGATAGCATCCTGCTACTCAGCACTAACGCCATCTATCGTCAATTCGTGTAATTCACTAAAATAAGCTGGGGTGGGCCACCTTAAGAGCCGGCTCACCTTTGGGTCACCTACCTTAATGTGAAAATGACTGCGCCACAAAATTGATGATAATAAGAGTTACAGACAGGTGCGGATTTACCATTACGCAAAATACGCAACTGCGTAGGGCCTCAGACCTAAGGAGGTCTCACTCCAAGAAGAGAGGAAGAAGAGAAGAAAAAGAGAGAAACATAGAGAAAAAATAGAATAAGAGAGAAAAAGTGAGAAAAAGAGGAAAAAAGAGAAATAGAGAGGGATAGAGATAAAAAGAGAGGAAAAGAAGAAAGAGGAAAGAAGAGGAAGAGAGAGAAAGAAGAATAAAAAAAGGCAGAAAGATAAAATAAAATAACTTTGCTGGAAAAAACCAGTTTAATACTGAATTTTAATGTCTTCTTATTTTTAAAAACAAATTGAGGGGGAGAACCCCCAAACCCCCCTTATTTCTGACAGATGCCCTCAGACCCTCAAGCATCCTACCCTTTTTCTTTGAAGCCTCATATTCAAAATTACGTACGGCCTCAAGCAGTGGCGTCGCGTGCCATCTGGCAACAATGCAACTGCTCCATTTAAACTCATTAAATATATCGAATTTTCATTGTGCACTGTGCACCCCCTGAATTCGATCTTTTACATGAGTTTAAATGGATGTATTACATTGTTGCCAAATCGCACGCGACGCCACTGGCCTCAAGAGATATAAATCCGCCCCTGGTTACAGGACGGGAGAGAAATATGCCTAAGTAATACTGCAAGGACTTTAGCCTAGCACTTAATCTTAATTTTTTTAAAAAATTACTAATTATCAGTGCTTTTTCAATGCTAATTTATGACAGTAAGCAAAAAGGTACGCGTACATGCGACGAAAAAAACAAAATCATTTACAACATAAATAAGCAATTCGGCTTATTCCCTTAGATCTCGATTCCGCCAAAAATACCCGATCGACCTGCTCAACTCAATCCTGGCGATGATCAAGAATACTAAGGGGTTACCTCAACTTGAAATAATTTTTTCCTCTTGATATAGCTATGCTCCTAAAATGTTCTTAGTTTTTTCAGGCTTACCAAAATAGGCTTTTTTAAAAATTTTGTTGTGCTGACACATTCCTGCCCCTTTAAATGCTGATAAACAAGAAAAACGCGTTGTCACTATGCAGAATATAACTTCGTTTATTTTGCTTGATCAACTTGATCTTTGGCTGTAATTGAAGCTGAGAGTTTGTTCTAATATCTGACATAAGGATTTGTTTTTTACTTCTCCAAAAGTATATTACATTTAAAAAAAAAAAAAAAAAATCAATTTTCCACTAACCTGAAGTTTTTAGCTACTCTAGAACTCAAGTTACAAAGTGCAGTAGTTGTAATTGTAAGAGTGACAGAAACTGAACTTTTCAGAAGGGAAAAAAGAAAAAAGTTAGAGGAGCAAAAGTTGCTTACTTTTCAGTTTACTTTCAGTTCACAATGTATCTTTTGTATTTTTACAATTTCCGTTTCTCTTCTAGTCTTCTAAAACTGCCCTCTTGAATAATAATAAAAAAAAAAAAAAAAAAAAAAAAAAAAAAAAAAAAAAAAAAAAAAATACAAATAAAGCAAAAAAAAAAAAAAACAACAAATAATAAAAGAAAAAAGAAAAATAAATATGTAAAAGAATAAAAGTTCTCAAAGTGAGGTCCCTAACGGCACACTCAATCCAGGTTTAGTTTCAATCCAGCTACTCGAAGGATTGAAAAACCGACGATTGCCAATCTGATTTTAATCCGATTTCAAGACTGGTTTACAAGCGGCACGGGGATGAGCAGCTCCGATATCCGGATTGTAATCGGCTTGAACAAGGATAAACACGGACTCCTCAAACCTATGAGAACCCGTTTTCAATCAGTATCAAACCTAGATTGACAGTCGGATAATCACCAGGTGTACAAGCTTCGTGAAAGACGGATCGGAAACGAATGTAAATCCGATTCAAACTGCATACTGGACCCTGCCACAAATTGGATCCGAACCGGTTTCAAGCCAGTTCTCTGAACATGGTTCAAGATGGATTTTAGAAACTCATAAAAAAGGACTTCAAAACGGTTTCAAACTTGCTACAAGAAGCTTCATCAACCTAGTTTCAAGTGAGCTTTCAGCCGATTTCTTAATCGTCCAGTCGGTTGGCTAGTTTAGTGCTTCGTCTTGAAACTCGATTGAAACCGAATTAATCGAAGGACTTGCAACCGATAGGAATCTGTTTCCAACAAGGATCAAACCTAGCTAATCAATCGGATAGACGTCAGGTTCAAAAGCTCCATGAAAGACAAATCAGGGACGGGTTAAAAATCGACTCGTTCCGCATACTACATCCTAATAGAATGGAATCCGATCCAACTTCATGCCAGCCTTGTGAACCGAATTCAAGTCGGATTCAACCCGCTGTAAAGACGGTTTGAGTTTGGGTCGGATCACGTTCGTCAATTTTTTTTTGCGGACATGTAAGCCATTTCAAGCCGTCTACAATTCGCATTCAATCCGGTTTAAATAACTGTTTGAAACCGGATTTGAAAGTAGAGTCTTGACTTTAACCGTGTTTAACCCAATTGATAAAACAGTTGAATATGGTTTAAATTAGTTTGAAGTAGGGTTTATAACCCTCCATGAAATCAGTTTGAATCAAGGTGAAATCTAGCTATCCAATTTTGGTGCGGACATGTAAGCCATTTCAAATCGTCTACAATTCGCATTCAATCTAGATTGAATAACCTGGTTTGAAACCGGATAGGGAAGCGGAGTTAACTTAGTTCACGGCTTTCGCCGAGAGAGTGCTCCACCATATTTTTGCGAAACGTTACTCGCGTTTACTTGGCCCCGAGCTGCGAACGACCTCTCCACTGAAACTTGGTACAGTTGGGACATCTCCATCAGTACTTCTTGGTATTGGTTTTACCCTAGGCCCGCGTAGAGTGCCTGAAAATTGGTTAAGTGAGTCTAACCTAAACCTTAACTCAAGCTTGAGTCTATAACTTTCTATCAGTTTGAAGTTGGTCTACTACAGTTCATTAAGAACTTGGCTGCCATCTGGATTCAATCTGGTTATTCAAGTTTAGATACGATCTTGTGAGTCATTCAAGTCGCTTACCTACACTTTGCATTCAATCCGGCTTGAGTTACCAGTTATAAAACCAGATGGGGACGAAGCCGACGAAGCTTAGTTCTTGATCCGAAATATACCCATGTCGAACCCAACTGATGAAACAAGGTTGAAAACAGCTATAAATCAGCTGAAAGTAGGGTATATAATCTCTTCAAAATCAGTTTGATTTCGGGTTAAATCCGGCTGTTCTGATTGAACCCCATTAATGATTCAAGTTGAAAAGCGTCTTTAAATCAGCTTGAAAAGGGATTCACAACCAACGGCTAAGATTGCTTAAATTCGAATCAAATCTAGTTAGTCAATTTTTTTTGCGGACATGTAAGCCATTTCAAACTATCTATAATTCGCATTCAACCCTGCTTTGATAATCTCGTTTGAATCCGGTTCGGAATCGGTGGTTTAAAATTGGGAATAACCCTGATTGAACCCCATTTTTGAAACAAGATGAAAAACGTTTTTGAACCAGTTTGAATAGGGGTCTATGATGCGTGGCGAAGATAGCTAGAATCCTAGTCAAATCTAGTTAGTCAATTTTTTTTGCGGACATGTAAGCCATTTCAAACTGTCTATAATCCGGCTTAAATCCAGCTTGTGTTAATCGGGTTTGAAACCGGATTGCAAAACTGGATTGAAATCGGTTGACTGGTTTGCCAAACCGAATTGAATCCGGTTTCAACCTCGAAATGTGCCGTTAGGGGTGCCCCTTTAACCCTTTCAGTACGAATTTAATAAGTCACAGCTCCGTGGATCATTCGAATTGATTAACTATAGTAAAATATTCCTACGCCGCGGTACTACTTATTGCACGGAAAAAAAAGATCAGTGAAAATAACCATACGGATACCTGATTTGGCACCTGCTAGATGTTATGGTAAACTTGACCAGAAGTCTGGTACATTTACCGATACTTTGAGTAAATTCGACATACAATCAGGTAACATCACCTAGTACCTAGTTAAAACATAGCATACGTCTGGCCAAGTTTACCATAATATCTAGCAGGTGCCAAAATCAGGTATCCGTATGGTTATTTTCACTGATCTTTTTTTTCCGTGTGCCTAAGGCTTTAATCGAAGGCGTTCAATAAACTATAAAGATGCATTCTTCAACAATCGTCCCTAATAATTGAATTGGTTCTTTAACATCAATTTAGTGAATTGAAAATGTGTGAGTCAGATTAAAGCTGACGAATTAGCGCGGATGTATATTATTCCGAAAGAGTCAATAACAAACCGCAAACAAAATACATGACAGACGAGTAATTGCATTTCACACGAGTTTCGCGTTGAAAAATGAGCGGAGACTGCCTACAACGTAGCCAGATCTCTCTTCCCTATGTTGTGGAAATTATTTTTAACCCTTTCCTCTCCGATGTCGGCTTTATATTCGACAAAAAAAAAAAACAAAAAAAAAAAATAAAAAAAAAAAAAAATAGTTGAGTTCGATGGAAATTTCGAATCCATTGGACAAAAGTCAACTCAAGAAAAAAATAATAAAAATTAAAATAAATAAATAAATAAATAAACAAATAAATAAATAATAATAAACTAATAAAATAATAAATTAAAACAAATTTAAAAAAAAATAAATAAATAAAAAAATTCTCAAAAAGAACTAAGAGAGAATGTCTAGAAACTGGAAAGTGAAAAAATTCAAAGTTGATAAGTTCAAGAACTCCCCCCCCCCCCCTGACCACTCCGTGCAAGTCCACCTCTCCCGTCTTAAGAGATTAATGATGGAGTAGATGCACTCTCCCTTACCACTGTAGCAGTTTGAGCGAAAGGTTGAGGGGAGTGCACTCCGGTCTGACATTTAAAAAAAAATTGCCAATAATTAAGGAAATAACGAATCAAACATCATCGCTTTAAGCTTGATTTAAAACTTTCCAGTGACATTTCTAGTTTTTATTTAATTACTTGACAAAATAATTTCTCTATGTTTAAAATTGGTCTTTGGAGTTTATAAATGATAGTTTGATGAGAAATTTGCTTTCTGATTATTTGCCACTTTCGGAAGATCACAGACCACTGTGGGATGGGAGGAGGTTATAATTATCAACAGTCAACGAAGATGTTACGCAAGTGTTGCGTTCGTCAAAATGAAGGCACTTAACAGTCTTCAAACGTTCGAGAAGCTAAATGTGTGTACCTGGAATCGTGGTGGTCAGGTAATTTTCAAACACTTTTTTCAAATCGTTCTCCGCTATCCAAAACGAGGTAAGGGAGTCTGCGTCTGATTGAAAACCATTATATGTAAAACTGATCGTCTATTTATTTTTGTTTTCTTGGTTTTAGGATCGCTGCCCGCCACTTGCCAGTTGCCACCACCACCGTGGTTGTTTTCGACTACTTAATGAGGTTTTTAACGATGCCTCAAGAGAGCTCACAGAGCTGAGCTGACGGCTAGCCATTGGCGAGGGCGAGGGGAGGTTGGTATAATAAAGATAACTCAAGCATTTCCGGCGACTGCGCAGGCGCAGAAAATCGCACGCGAGGCCACAGCGGTGGCGCGGCGCGGGCGGCTGAGGGCACGAAAACGAGGTGAGAGATAAATTAGCCTGGAAACTGGATTTTGACAAATGCAAGGGAGCCGAGCTAGGACACAGCGCACATGGGGAGCCTGCTGCGGTTTTTTTTGGACCTAGAGCCATAAAAGCATTATTACACTGTTAAAAATAGGTCAAGAAATCTGGAGTGCAAATCGAAGCGGACG
The DNA here is from genome assembly GCA_011764245.1 of Trialeurodes vaporariorum. Classification (NCBI taxonomy): domain Eukaryota; kingdom Metazoa; phylum Arthropoda; class Insecta; order Hemiptera; family Aleyrodidae; genus Trialeurodes; species Trialeurodes vaporariorum. The sequence goes on along the minus strand of VMOF01000002.1, from coordinate 7,148,557 downwards.
TGAAAATGAGGGTACAATGGGTGTGTTGCATACTTTTGCTGTAACTAAATAGAACCTTGATTCTTACGTAAAATTCGGCGAAAATAACGATGCGCACATTAAAAACGTTCGAAATCCACTCATTAACTCAGGAAATCACTTCAATTTCAAACAGCCCGCGCTACACTAGACACTATTTGCACCGGTATACTACTACATAGACGGAACCACCGTGCATATGTAAACAACATCGTAACTACAAAATGATGGAATTCCCTTCTAAATACATGAACTATTGGCTGCATTTGCTGTCCCGTCTTTTCGGTTTATCAGATATTACAAAATAATATAAGAAATGTAGGCACCTAAACGAAACATTCCCATGTTTGTAAGTTCTGTTCAGGTCTACATAAACGAGATGCTTCCATCTATGTAGTTATATGTCGGTGATATAGTGTCTAGTGTAGCGCGGGTTGTTTGAAATGGAAGGTATTTTCTGAGTTAATGAGTGGATTTTGAAAGTTTTTAATGTGCGCATCGTTATTTTCGCCGAATTTTACGTTAGAAACAATGTGTCATATTGATGTAGCAAAAGTATGCAACAGACCCATTTACTCTCATGCGCGGTAAAAACAGGGTGTACCGTGAGTAAAGAGCGGAAAATCGGGGGGGGGGGGGCATGTGGGTACCCTTGCCCCGGGTGGCACTCTCTGAGGGCGGCAAAATCAGGGAGGGGGAAAAAAAGAGGTTATCAAATTTCAAAATTAATTACTGATTGTGAGAGCGGCAAAATCAGTGTGTTACAAGCAAAAAAAAAAAAAAAAAAGGGAAAAAAGAGGGTCATCGAATTTATAATTTTGAGGGGCGCCAATTCGCGGAGGGCGGCAAGATTGTATTCCCCCCTCCCCTCCCTCTGGAAACCACGGCACGCCCCGCCCCTGCGGAAAATACTATCAAGTTGGGTGCGTATGCCTTCTCGGTGGAGTTTTTTTTTTAACCCTTTCATGCACGCATTTTGGGATTTAAGTTTTCTTGAGATTTATTTAGACCGTTCGAAAGAGGACACTTTTTTAAGAACTTTGATGGGTCACACAACTTTTTGAAAAATGTCCATTTAAATTCCATTGAATCACATGTTAAATAAAAAGTTACACATGTGTACCACTATCCAAAAAAGGGTTAACTCCGGAGAAGTGCAAATTGACAAATCAAAAAATAATCAGCTTGTAGACAGTTAGCATGAGATTTGAGACCTGACGTCAACATAGATTATGCTGACATGTTGACGTCATGATGGCTGATTATTTTTACCAGGTATAGTAGTCTTTCTTTCCTCCTTATCGCAAGTTTTCTCCTTCGCAAATTGCCTATTGATATGAAATAATCTATTCAATTGGATTCAATTATACATGGGTCCAATCCCAGGTGAAATGTCGTGAAAATCACTTTGGAAGTATCACAAAATCCACTGATGAACTAACATAATATGGATTAAAGAGAGATCCAAGTTGATAGTCGAATGAGTGGGTTACAATGGGGGGGGGGGGTTGTCCCATCTAATTGAACTCTCTCTATAATGGATCAATTTTCTCAGCATAGAAAGTTGCGATTGGTTGGATTTCAGATCCTTGCAACTGCCCCATTGTGGTACTTCATGGTGCTCCCAACATGATTATAGAACAGTTTCGATCCTCTCAATAGTGATAAGATCATTTTTTGACTGATCTTGGTATTTTGTTTAAACGCATTAATTGAGTTATAGTGAGTCAGTGGGGCAGTTGCAAGGGTTTGAAACACGTTGCGTTTTTTATAAAGAAAATGAAGTACTTGATGATCTGAGAACAAAGATCTCTTTGGTTTCCAATGAAGTCCTATTGTTCCGAAGATGAGATTTTGGCCAAAAATACATTGTTTTAAAGTGGAATTTCGCGCAGTGACGTCACTAAGAACACGATCTCTTACAACTTTACACGTGTGTATCTCTAAAACCGGGACACTTAGGTAAAAACAAGAGGCCCCATTGTTTTCAGCTCATCAAGGACTATATCCTATTCTTTACAAAAAACTCAAAATTTCAGATCCTTGCAACTGCCCCATTGTAGAACTTCTTGGTGCTCCCAACCATGATTATATATACATCAGTTTCCATCCTCTCAATAGCTGCAGCACACGTTTGCGACATTCTTATTTTACAGTACGACTTTTTTTTTTTTTTAATGGAATGGGGCTATTGCACACTTTTGCTATAAGCGATTTAATAGTCGATTATGGCGTAAAAACCTAAAAAAATAACGATGGCGGCACTAAAAACTTCCAAAATCCACTCCTAAACTCAATAAACGCAGTTATTTGGGGGAGCGTAATGGTGGCCGAAGGCACTAACAATGAGAGATTCCCATCTAACAATTTTGAAACTCCATCAAGAAGTGACCAATAAGAGACTACTTTCATTTGACACCGGTGTCACTTGGTGTTGCGGTACCATTCATCGGATGTGGATCATCACTCTGATGACTAATTACTCTGTGAATCATCCTTGTCAGCATAGAAAGAGAGACAAAATTAAGATAGGAATCTCCTATTGTTAGTGCCTTCGGCCACCATTACGCTCGCTCAAATAACTGCTTTCATTGAGTTTAGGGGTGGATTTTGGAAGTTTTTAGTGCCGCCATCGTTATTTTTTGAGGTTTTTACGCCATAATCGACTATTAAATCGCTTACAGCAAAAGTGTGCAATAGCCCATTAAAACAAACAAAACAAAATGAAAGAGTTCAAAAGATGGAGTATTTAAGAATCTGAGTCCGGTATAAAAGATTGTTTTCTGCATCCCTCTGACAACATCGGCTGGATGGACGGCTTGTACCATCTGAGCATTGAGCAAAGCGGCTTTTCTGGCTCGTCGAAGCTTACATATAGGGATTTAGGCATTACCGTCATAATTCCGATAGACATATAGACATCCAGTATCAGCTTCAATCGGCAGCTCCTTTTTGCCACAGTCGGAGCCGCAACCACCGCTGAAGACAGCCTACGGCCAAAGCTATCTTCGGGTTCTTTACTCATTCTTCTTGGAACGTAACACCAGCTAAGCAATCAAAGATCTTCAGCACGATCAGCACGGTGTCTCATAACTGATCAACCCAAATAGGGTGTCTAAGAAGTATGGCAACAACATTTAACAGTTATGGGTATGATAGGCGGTCTCAAGATCAAGAATGATCGGACTTGACAACTGTAAGTTTGAATGAAAACTTCAGCTTCCTTACACTGCTACAAAACTAGAGTCCCTACGACCTACGTACTATCGACGAATCAAAGATTGTCGCGAGATTTTCACGAGCTAAATTTAGCCTTCAAGATTCTGGTTCGGCCACTCTTCATACTCCTTACACTTTGCAGGTAAGAGGCCAGTGCAGGTGGGGCGGGAAAACCGTTAAAGATCAGTCCCCCACTCACACCCACAACTGAAAAAGTGTGGAAATCTCGCGACAATCTTTAATTCGTTGATAGTACAAGGAAATTTGCCCCTTGTCATCTTCTTCTTCAAAATGAAGAAAAAGAAGCTGATGAATGGAGCCTTCAAGAGGCAAAATGCAAATGGCAATTCTACCCGTGGGAACTGTCACACGTTATTCGGGGGCTAAGTTATACTCCAGATAATTGTACAGGTCGTTGCAACAACCAGTGGCGTAGTAAGAGTTAGTGGCACCCGGGGCGAAACATTATAGTGTCACCCCCCCCCCCCCCCCCGAAAATTTAAAAAAAAATGTTGTATTATTTTGGATCCCATTTTTCGCCATTTTTGCAAATAAAATAACTATAAAATATGAAAAAAAGGAAGAAAAATTATATTTTTTTGAAACTATTCACACAAGTCTAGTGAATTAAAATAATTTTAGGGTGACACCTTTCGTTCAGAGTGACACCTTCCTGGTTTAGGGTGACACCCTTTAGCCAGGTTGATATTTTTATCATACCCCTTTCCGCACCCATTTTTCACATGCATTCTATCATTCTTTCAGTATCCCTCTATTTTTCCAGTATTTTTCTAATTTCTTTCTTTTTCCTCTCCTTTTCTTGTTTTCTCCTCTTCATTTTCACTTTCTCTTCTCTTTTTTCTCCCCATTTTCTCCCTTTCATTCACGATTTTCAGCGTATTTACTGATGGTGTCACCCCCGTGATGGTGTCACCCGGGGCGGACCGCCCCCTCCGCCCCCGCCTTACTACGCCACTGGCAACAACCTGTGAATTGGATAACTTAATGCAGAAAGAAACTAACGGCTAACATGATTTCCTAAGTCTGTTTATGTAGTTGGTACCTTTCTGCATTAAGACTATATAACTGCACGTGCGCGTGCATCGCGATCCGCTATATCCCGAAGCATGAAAACGACACAGACGACTGACATGACGGGCGAATGATCTTTCACTCTCGTTCAACCGTCGCTCGTCACAAGTCCAATCTTATAAATTGGGTGATCCATACGCGATTCTAAAAATAAAATTAATTCGCAACGAAAATGTAAATTAAATTTTTAAGTCATAATTCCCCCCTCCCCCTCCCACCGACTTCTACAAGTCGATGGTCCGCAATTCTCTTCATCGGGACAGGTTTATGAGCAAAAAAGGGTGCGGCGGGAGAGGGGGGGGGGTTAAAGTAAGGAGAGCCTAATAAAGCAATTCGAGGCCTCGGATCGTTTGGCATTTTCTCAATTTAATCGGGATTGTTGCCGCCGAGGAGCGAAAAAGGGGAGGGAACAAGAAAGAGGGAGAGATAGGAGTGGGACATCGGTAACTTAACATAGACGAAGCTCGGTTGCCAAATTGAATGCAATCATCTTTTTAGAGTCAGTGTTTTTCACGGGAAAAAAAAAGATTAGTGAAAATAACCATACGGATACCTGATTTTGGCACCTGCTGGATGTTATGGTAAACTTGACCAGAAGTATGGTACATTTACCGATACTTTGAGTAAATTCGACTGGCAATCGCAGGTAACATCACCTAGTACCTAGTCAAAACATAGTATACTTCTAGTTAACATTACCATAACATCTAGCAGGTGCCAAAATCAGGTATACGTATGGTTATTTTTACCGTAGTTTTTTTTCCGTGTTCCAGTTTGGGTTTTGGGGATTTTGAAAAGTAAATGTAACAGTATAGAAAATAAACTGTGTACGGAATACCACACGATCATTTTCTCACATCAAACTTAATTTTGGGGGCCCGGACCCCCTTGTATTTTCTGGGGGGAGACCCCCAGACCCTCCCTAAATGGATTACTTTTACAGGTTGCCGAATGTTTTTGTAAATTTTAATCCAAATAAAATTCAAAACAGCTTTATTTGAAATATTCTATTTTTTCCCTATGTTCATCCATTTATCCCATTTTCCCATTGATTTTAATGGGAGCCTTTTATCCTCCATTACTTCATTAGTATTTAAAATTTTGAAGAAACAAAAAAATGACCCTTTGAGAAATGTTAAAAGCAACTGCTCTGCAAAATCTGGATGAATATTATGGAGTAATAGTTCAAAAGTTATGTCGGGAAACAGACGGACAGGCAGCTGCATACCAGTGGCGCGGCCGGCGAGGCGTGCGATTTGGCAACGTTCCTTTTCCCCATTGAAACACATTAGAAAGGTCGAAATACCTGGTCATCGCCGATGATCAAAGCGTTCGATTTTTTGTGTGAATTTAAATGGAGAAAATACATTGTTGCCAAATATCACGCCTCGCCACTGCTGCATACCATCGCAATACTTTCTCAATTTCTAACTTCGTTAGAGTGAGAAAGTAAAAGTCAGTTTCAGAATTATTCCGGAGACGAAACGTAATCAGTATCATGAGAGAATATTGTTAAGACTATGGTACTTAGAAATATCAGAATTTCTCGTAACAGTAACAGACTTTACCTCGCGTCCTTGCGTCGTTGACGTATCGTTGAGGTTCTGCTTAGTACCTATTTGTTTGTTTGTTTTTGTTTTGCAGTGTAGAATGTTTTTCTTTCGGTCTTAGCTAAACATACTGGAACGTCTCGATAAATAAAGATTTTTTTTTAACACATAAAAATAAAAATAAAAAAAAATAAATAAAAAAAATTAATTAATTAAATAATTAATTAATAATAATAATATTAATTAATAATTAATAATTAATTAAATTAATTAAATTAATTAAATTAATCGATTAATTAATTATTAAAATTAATTAACTTTGGGGATCTTCTTTACATCATGATCCGGCAACGCTGAATCAAATAGAGGAAGATCTGAACTTGCGGTATTCGCTCTGTGTCTCTAATCAGCAAAGAATTCATAATTGAAAACTGTTCTGGGGCTGCTAGGGTGTTTGCTAAACACCAATCTGCAGCTTTAAGTCATGTATTATTAATTTACGACACGAATATAATACATAAATAAACAAGTTATCACTAGCGTGCTCTGGCGGCGAGCAAAGAATCTGAGACGCAATGGGCAATGGCACTGGATGGTCAAGTCAAGACCTTGAAAAAAAAAAAAAAAAAAAAAAAAAAAAAGTAATAGAGAGGACAGGTTGAGATTATATCGATAAATCTTATTCGCCAAGGAACTTGTTAAAACTTAAATGATCAAGGCAATTTAGACCCCGTTGTTGACTTAATGTATTCAAATTATAAATATTACTTAATAAAGATTTAGAAAAATTGGTCGGGATGAGCCGCGCCTCGAATCGCTGGCAATCCCGTCTATGAGTCAAGAAGCGACGGCATAATCTTGTAATTTGATACTATTTGCGTGTTAAATGCACCGGTCTTGCCAATTCACTTCATTGTCAGTCGTGTCATTTTTTTTCTCTCTTTCCTTCTTTCTTCTCACTCTCATAGCCTTTTCTCGATTTCCTTATCCGCCCTCTTTCTCTTTCTCCCTCTTTCCCCCCTCTATCACCCTCTCTCTCTCTTTCTCCCTCTTTCCCCCCTCTCTTTCTCTCTCTGTCTCTATGTCTCTCTCTTTCTCCCCTTCTCTCTCTCACTCTTCATTGATCTCTCTCTCTCTCTCTTCATTTCCTTGTTCCCGCACTTCGCAATCGTCTCTTCGACCCTGCGTAAATGCAGGGCGCGGCTCTGCAAAAATCCTGCAGATTCTGCAGGATTTTTCTGTCTCCTCTTTCTTTTCATCTTCTACTTTCCTTGTCTCTTATTTTATGTGTTTTCCTCTTCTCGGCGTCCTCGCTGCCTCATCCTGCTAAGTTTTCTCTATACCTCTATCACATTTTTTCTTCCATTTCTATATTCTTTTGCGGACGCGAGCAGACATGATCATCTATGTCGTGCGTTTTAATTTAAATAAATCGACCATCCCAGTTTCTTTGCGTTGCTATCTTGAGAGATTGGGAATAAAAAAGGCAGAACATTGGAGCTACAAAATTAAAGTTTCTGAAAATTTTGAAACGTGAAGTGACATTAGTAACACCAAGTTTCACTGGTAGAACTAAATAAACTTCAATAATTACGTGAAATTTTTAATACTTTGCACTTTCATTTGATTAATTTATTCAAACGATGACGGAGTCCCATTTTTTGTAGAAATATTTTAATTTGAGACATTGAGGGGGGGGGGGGTTGTAAAAAAAAAAAAAAAAAAAAAAAAGGCTTCGAAAATAAAAGACGACTCATTTGAGAATATAGTAGACTTGTAGGAAGGGCTATAGTACTTATTAAAATGGTCTAAGAGATATTTTTGAGAAAATTGAGATGAGCTGATAGAGCATGCATCTCTGTCGCAGAATCACTCCCTGTGTGTGCCTGACACGGTCTGGCGCCTCCACCATAGTTTGCTCCATCCATCCGCTAGTCAGACTATTGAAGTTTTGACGTGCTGACTGCAAACTTGGACCTGAAATTTGGTCATTTACTTTTATATCTGACTGTTGATTATATGTATGCATCATTTTACAGGTTGGTTTAACTTTATTTTAGATTTACAAAACTACTACTCGGACATCGGAAAATCTCCTCCATCATTTTCTGTATCCACCACTGCTGAAAAATATTTGTCTTCGTTTCAATTTGAAGAATCAAGCTATGGATCAGATCGTTGAAAGTAAGTGATTGACACACTGATTGATTTTTAGAAGCTGCAAATCAGGAACCAAATAATGTTGCAATTTGACGGCTCCTTTTGTAGATGATTGGTGAGCCCTGTGAGGGGGGGGGGGGGTTGAAACTACGCTAAAGCACGCAGCATGCAACGAATCTCAGAGGGACCGTCAAGCCGAATTATTATTTCCTAATGTAGGTCTAGTGGAGTAACTTGGAATTATTTAGCTACGCTGCATTTTGTCCATTAGATGCATGAAAAAGAGCAAACTATTAGGTGAACAGTGAGCCTCTGGAATGGGTCCTGTTGCATACTTTTGCTACAGCAAAATGACACGTTGATTCCAACGTAAGATTTGGCGAAAATAACGATGCGCACATTAAAAACTTGCAAAATCCACTCATTATAACTCAGGAAATTACTTCCATCGCAGAAATACTCTAATCAGAACGTAAACTCCCATAAGATCCGAATGAAACAAGATTTGGAATTCACCAGCAACAACTGGCAACCGTGCCTGCTCACTTCTCAAGATGGCGGACGTGCTTTTTGAGGTTATATTTACAATCAAAATTGACGCAACCGCAATCACAACCCGGTGACTGGCAAGTGCTCACTTCCCAACATGGCGGCCCGAAGTAAAGAATTTTTCAAAATGAATTAGAGGTTCCGTTCTGATTATAGTATTCTGTGCTCCCATGTCAAAGAACCCGCGCTACACTATAGACACTATTTTCACCGACATATAACTACTTAGATGGAACCACCGCATTTATGTAAACATTAACATGACTAACAAACATTTGAATGTTTTGTTTAAATGCATATATACAAGTTTTGAACTATCTACTTTGTAATCTTTGAAAAACCAGAAAAGACCCAGACAGCAAATGCAGTCAATATTTCATATATTTAGAAGGAGAAGGAAATTCCATCATTTTGTAGTTACGATGTTGTTACATATACACGGTGGTTCCGTCTCTGTAGTCGTGTATCGGTGCAAATAGCGTAGGGTGCAATTTGGCAACGTTTATCCATTTAAACCCATGAAAAAGATCGAACTACAGGATGTTCGGTGAACACCCTCACATTCGAGCTTTTACATGGGTTTAAGTGCACACAATACAAAGTTGCCAAATTGCAAGGTACGCCACTGGCAAATAGTGCCTAGTGTAGAACGGGATGTTCAAACTTGAAGTGATTTTCTGAGATAGTGAGTGGTTTTTTGAGTGGTTCAATGTGCGCATCGTTATTTTTACGGATTTTACGAAATTTTGAAGGTTCTATCATGTTGTAGCAATGCAGACCCTTTTAAAATGTTGCTTGGATTTAAATTGATGTAATGCAAAGTTTCTAGATTCTGTTGCTGCACAACTTTGCGATGGACCAATTCCGATCTTGTGAAAACGGCAAACTAGTCAAAAGGTGGGATTATTCAACTACTCAGTTACCCCTCCTTAACGGAGTGCTCGTGATTCGCTAACCTCTTCAAACGGCCGCTCTCTCGTGAGGATTATAACGAAAATAAGCGAGCTTGCAAAATGGTCGCCCTTGCCCGCAAGTCACCAAGAATCGCCCGAGACCGGTCGACCACCACTCACCGCTGCGATCTCCCGCCCTCACGGAAGCCCCGAGACTATCAGCGCGAGTTCTAGAATTCATCGGTGCATTGAACCGGTGCAAACAAAGATAACGGGTGATAAGACAGTCAGTATATTTAGATGTACTACTGCACAGAGCTCTGTTTCTCTAGTTACCGATGCACTTTACTGGTGAATTCTAGAGTCCACCATTTTACTTCATTTTCGCGCGATTGGTTATACGCCCCTATCATCGCAGCCCTTAAAATAAAAAAAAACGAATGGAACAAAGAAGAAAAACAAATAAAACAGAAAAAAATCCACAAAAACACTCAAGGGAAAATCGTGCTAGATATCGTTAAGGGCGCTACCCATCGGCCAAGTTAAAAAAAAAGACCGAGAGAAAACAAAAGAGACAAAGAAGCAAACCTAACCTAACCGATGAGGACGATGGCGTCTGCGACAGTAACTATACACGGATGAGAGCAAAATGCGTCGATATGGGTGATTTTGGAACTTTAATCAGTGAAACGACCTACTTCCACTGATTAAAACCCTATACCACCCGGTATCAATCGATTCGTCTTGCATCAGAATCGATCGCTTCGAAATTTCAGAAAGATCGGAATTATAATAAAGGAGAAAACCCCAAAAAAACATCTATTTTAGTGTTTCATTTTTGCATCGAAATAGGAATTTTTGCTCGCATCTAGAGCTTAAACGATACATCCAATCTTTAAAAACTTTATACGAATTGATTCTCAGAGAGCTAATTTAAAAATCCTGGCTTAAGTTTGATCTGATCATTTTCATATTAAGAGAAAAATCTTTAATCAAAAATCATCGTAAAAACGACAGTTCTGTTTGAATTCGGTGCGGCTCAGCCGCCATGCTGCTTTTGATTCGTTCAGCGAGTTCAGCGTTCTGTCCCCAGAGTCTGTCGCGTTGCAAATTTGCGATGCGAAGGAAGGAAGGAGAAGAATGAAGATTGAGTGATTTGTTTGTTATTTATTATTATTTTTTTTTTTCCTCTATTCGTCGGTCCCCGGTGGCTGATCAATTTGTTTTTAGTACAGTGTTAATTATTTCGGTCCTACACACTTTTCTATTCTCTGGTAGGAATGCCAACAAGTTTTACCGTTCGTTACGGCTAAATCGGACGAATCATAAAAAATCACGAGTCCATTTCGTTTAATTTTAGAGAAGGATTCATTTAAGTAAGTCTCTGTAAGAATGATAAAATTGCCAGAGGTCGGTCATCACATCTTATGATCGGATGGAGTTTACGTACAAGTGGCATTGTTTTCACTCTCTCCCCTCTGCTGCTAAACAGTGTTTCAATCTTGGTTTAATTAGTTAGATATCCAATCCAATCTCTGTTAACCTCCTTGGTAGGAGAGAACCTCTCTGTACTCTTGCTTTTGTCATTTGTTTTTGCTTATTTTGTTTGAAAGTGCGATAGTATTTTATTTCTTCGGTGCATCCGACTCCCACCTGAATCATGGTTTATCTGAAATCTAAGATAGTTCAGTGCAGTCCCTCATTTCTGCGCCAGAAATTCTAGCACGATTGAGTTATCTATTAGGTCCCTGTTAATTGTGTAGGTACTACTTTGATTTACTTCAATTTCTTGTTACGCTCCAATTATTGCAGAGGAAAACTGTGTACAATCACAGTGTACTCTGTCTCTCCATCTGTAGTGTACACATTCCAGTTGGAGGGAAAACATGTAAGTACATAACTCTTGGTTTGCTGGTGTAAGAGCCAGCTAGTGTCCTACTTTGAAACCTGATTTGCAGTAAATGTTGGTTTTGATTCATAGACTATCATTTGCAAATATCAGTTTCAAGGTTAATTCATCGATGGAACTTACAGCTGCGGAAACTTTTTTTTATATTTTGCAAGCTTCCAGTACGGCTACCCTACGGTAAGAATCTTGTGTTGACTTAAAATTTACTTTTAAAGTTATTCCTTTGCAACTCCCTATCTTCATTAAGCAGTAGCTTGTCCAAGCTGTATCTAGCTTACAGCATCAATTACTGGGGTAAGTTTATCACTCTGTTCTAAATGTTGACATTTCTGGGCCTGCAGTAACTTCAGTATACACCTAGTATCAATCACAGTTGGAGAGCAAGAATGTAGGTACTTACCACTTGGTTTTCTAGTGAAACACCCAAACTTATGTTCTACTTTGAAACTTGATTTGCAGTAAATGGGGTTTTGAGTCTTAGACTACCTTTTCGAAACTCAGTTTTAACGTTAATTCATCGATGGAACTCAGAACAGCGGAAACTTTTTTTTGGAATTGCAAACTTTAACTGTTGGTAGGTATATGCCCTGTGGTAAATAAGTACCAATTAAAATTTGCTCACTTTTGAAACAAGATTTGAAATAAATGATGGTGTTGATTCCAAACATCATTCATAAAAATGAGTTTTTAAAGTTAATTTATGGATGAAACTTAGAACAGCGGAAACTTTTTTTTTAGAATCGCAAGCTTTCACTGCAGGTAAGAACCTTGCGGTACTTTAAATTTACTTTTAGTTATTCCTTTGCAAGTAAGAACTTCTTATTTACATGAAGCAGCAGACTTCTTCAATTTATAGATACTACATAGCTTACGCAGTGTCAATTACCGCTGTAATTTTATCAATCTTATTTAAATGTTGAAATTTCGTGGGCATGAGCTACAAGGGATTTGCTAGACGCGTTACTCTGGTGCAACATTTGTCAATATTAAATACATACGAATGAAATAAATGGAGAGTAATGATTCACTGTTTTTTAAAATTTAAATCAATATGTTCAATATATGCCCATGGGCGTGTAATCAACCCAAAAAAACTACAGGTATTGTTTGCAGTATACACACACATTGTTCTCAGCAACTAGCAATACCTATTTCTCATGCCAGGTTTTTCTTGGTGATAAACTTATTTTATGCTTGACTGGAAAAGGTTGTCGCAGCCTTAAATGTGGGTCAAGGCTTGCATTCCACAAAAAATCAAACTCAAGCTGCCTGGAAATTAAATTTGCAGATATTACTCATGAATTTCATGCACAGTTTTTTTTGTCGGGCGTAGTTGAATTAATGTCAGGGCTATAGACTCATTCTCACTGTTTTTAAGTTTAGCTAAATGGCTTTCAAGCCAGGGACCCTTCTACTAACCTCGCCAGTAACAATGCTGAAATTTTTTTCTACCTGACACGGCTTAGTCAAATAAGTTGCTACAAACACAAAGACTTTCCATACTGTGTCGAGTGCTTTCGCACTGTACCTATCTGCACTCTTTAGAAAGTAGTGCGTACCTACAGGTAATCAGGAAGTCCAAGTACAACAATAAGAAAATTAAAATTTACTACAAGGTATGTACATACCACCAACAGTAAAAGTTTAAAATTTTAAAAAAGTAGTTTCCGCTGTTCTGAGTCTCATCGATGCATTAATTTTAAAAACTGAGTTTCGAAAGAAGTCTTGGAATCAAAACCACCTTTTACTGCTAATCAGGTTTCAAAAGAGATTAAGAAATACAATATTCATTTCTCAAAACTGTTCAAAAAATCAAAATAGGTGCGCTCAAGTCACGAAATGGAATTATCGTGAGAAATTAATCTTAAAACTTGGAGTAAATCAATAATGGCTCGATGAATTTTTATAAAACTTTGTACACACAATCTACTATCGACAAACTTAAATATTTTCCTCTCTATGTCACCAAAAACAACGGATAAAACCATTTCAAGAGGTAATATAGGTGCGATCGAGCGAAATATTTGGGAAAATTTGCAAAATAAATATAATCCTATTATTTGGGATAGTTCAGGTTTGGTTCAATTAATTTTGATAAAAACTAGCACATGCAATCTGTAACTAGTATCCTAAAGAAAAAACCCCCTTTTAGTTACGTTACAGTATACAGCCCTCAAGTGCATTAAAAAAGCAAAACAGGGGATGGGACCTGGAAAAAAAAATTAAAGGAGGAATTAATTTGAAAACTTGAAGTCAATCATTAATGGGATGGATTTTATAATACTTTGTGCACACAACATACTGTCAACAACTAAAATATTTTTCTGATACATAGTCACCATAATCAACCTTTAAGACCATTTCAAGGGCTAATATAGGTGCAATCGAGCAACATTTTTTGAAACTAAGCAATTATAAAAACAAACATAATAATCATTGGAAAGAGAAAATTTAAGTATGACTCAATTAAGTTTGATGAAAATTGCAACAAAAAGCTTGCAACCAGCCTAGCCAGATATTTCTTTTCAATGTTTAACTACAATATAGGTACAACTCTTAAGTCTGAGGCTGTTTAAAGGCAATATAGGGTTTTATCACACCAAAAAATAGAATATTCAAGGAAAATTAAACTTATAAAGAAAAGTTGATCAAAACTGGCTGAGTGATTTTGTTGAAATTTTTTACACAATCTACAACCTAAGTACATCTTTGGAGGGGGGTTTAAACTACTAAACTAAAAATTATTTTTAAGATCCACAGTTTGAAAGAAAGAACAAAATATTGCACTGATTGGAGGAAATGCAAGAATCAGTACATTTCGACCACCTATAAAAACTAAGGAAAAAAACGAACTCCCATGCACAAATAGAGCAAAGAACAAATAGAAAGAATACAGCTCAAAGAATAAAAACATACTGGGGAATTACTCTAAACCCTGTCATAAGCAACATCAAAATAGAAATGAGGGGTCTCAATTAGCCTTCAAATTACAAAGTAGGCAACTATTTCCCACAGCTTCTCTACAAAATTGCAAACTCTTCGGATTGAATGCAGAATTATGTCCAGAGGTGAAAATATTTGAAATCTGAGGGGGTCTGGGGGTCTCCTCCAGAATTCTAAAAGGGGGGGCTGGGGGTCTCCCCCAGAATTTTAAAGGGGGTCTGGGGGCCACCCCCAGAATTCTTTAGGGGGGGTTTGGGGGCTCCCCCGAATCCTTTAGGGGGTTAGGGGGCCGCCTCCAGAAAACCTTAGTGGGTCTGGGGGGTCTCCCCCAGAAAAAAAAGGTTTGAGGAAGTGTTCGTAAGGTATTCCCTACAGTTTATTTTCCTTTTTTTTTCCCCCCTTTCCTTTCCTTTTTTCCTTTTCGCTCTTTTCTTTCGCTTCTCAAAATTTTTGCGCTCCCCGATGCATTGCGCCCCCCCCCCACCCGGCGGGGTCGGCGGAGCCCATAGCTACGCCATCACTGAGTCCACTGTGATTGTGCACATAGTTTCCTCTGCTCTAATTGGAGTGTAACAAGAAATGGAAGTGAATCAAAGTAGGTATCTACGCAAAACAATGACCTGAAACCTGAAGGATAACTCAACCAGGCTAGCAATTTTGGCATAGAAACGATACAACAGGGTTTAAGTGGGTTTGCCATATAAATTAGGTGATGTAAGGGGGAATCCCACACAGAACCTTCAAAAGGTCAGGTTTTAAAAACTTTCCCCGCCAAAAAAAAAAAAACAAAAAAAAAAAACTCTTTCGCAAGTTGCGATCAGAGACTGGTATTTACTTAATATTCAATTTCAGTCTGTTTTACCTACAATCAACCTCCATGATTAGCATCTGAACACAGCTTCTATGGTCAAGCCGCAGAATATCCAAGTAGTGTATCCCAAAACGGACCGTGATATCTTTTTCCAAAAAAACTTTACACCAAAAGTCAAGTAAAACCGGCCAAGATTAAAAAAATGTTTCCCAACTTTATTAACGATGGCTCTCTTTTCCACCGCCCAAAGGGCATTGATATTAAAGATAGCCAAATTTAATTTCCACCGTACTCTCTTCTCTATTCTCTTCAACAGAAAAAATTTTAAACCTACTTATCTTTAGCAATAATAATGGCCCCTTTTCAACCGCCCAAAGGGCATGATATTAAAGATAGCCAAGTTTTAAATTTTCCCCCATACTCTCTTCTCTATTCTCTTCAACAAAAAATTTAACCCTGTCTACCTTTTGATATTTCGCCTGGTACCCCCTTCTTAGCGTGCATCGACATTGCATACGTTTGAAAAAGAAGGAGTGACAGCACGGAAAGCCGACACCGCTTGCAGCGCGGCTATGGAGGTTCTTGCCTTATTGTTTGATTAGTCCCTCAGATATTGCTGTTATAACAAGGGGTCCAAGCATCTGCTTAGAACAAATTTTTTTTAATTCTGTTCAACGACCCGAGACCAATCAATGCCACGTCCAAAGTAAGAGAGAGAAAAAATTACCGAAGAAACAATTGAAACGAAGTTTACTTCAAGAAATTGGAAGAAGATTTTGAGGAAGGAAGAAGCCAGAAAATTGGGCCGCGACCTTTTTTCCCCCATTCAACTCAACTACTTTTCTCACAATGTGACTTTAAGTTCCCCGTGAAATACCCTCATGTCGCGGCCCAAGTTTCTGGCTTCTTCCTTCCTCAAAATCTTCTTCCAATTTCTTGAAGTAAACTTCGTTTCAATTGTTTCTTCGGTAATTTTTTTTCTCTCTTTCTTTGGACGTGGCATTGATTGGTCTCGGGTCGTTGAACAGAATTAAAAATAATTTTTTCTAAGCAGATGCTTGGACCCCTGTGTTATAACAGCAATATCTGAGGGACTAATCAAACAATAAGGCAAGAACCTCCATAGCCGCGCTGCAAGCGGTGTCGGCTTTCCGTGCTGTCACTCCTTCATTTTCAAACGTATGCAATGTCGATGCACGCTAAGAAGGGTACCAGGCGAAATATCAAAAGGTAGACAGGGTTAAATTTTTCTGTTGAAGAGAATAGAGAAGAGAGTATGGTGGAAATTAAACTTGGCTATCTTTAATATCATGCCCTTTGGGCGGTTGAAAAGAGAGCCATTATTATTGCTAAAGATAAGTAGGATTAAATTTTTCTGTTGAAGAGAATAGAGAAAGAGTACGGTGGAAATTTAAAATTGGCTATCTTTAAAATCAATGCCCTTTGGGCGGTGGAAAAGAGAGCCATCGTTAACAAGTTGGGAAACATTTTTTAATCTTGGGCCGGGTTTTTCTTGACTTTTGGTGTAAATTTTTTCAACTAATGCCTCTCCCCCCGCTCATGTTTCCCCTCATCTCATCCCCCTTACTTGATTTCGCTCGTAATGTTCGCTCCTCCCTAGCTGCCAGAGTTAAACGCTGCTAACAGTAGCAAGCAGTTTAGCTGCTGCAATTTAGGAACATTGCCTTGGGCCCAAAGAGTAAAAAAAGTCGCAATTGAATGGAAGGCCTGCGTGGTCAACGTAGATAAGGGATCGGGAAAGCGGGCTGGCCTCTGATTGGCTGCAACGCGTGGAGCAAAAAAGACTCGGGGTATAGGGAAAATAACACGGGATTTTCGTTCCGGGGGTTTATCTCGAAACCTAAGCAAAATCGTATCCAAAAAATTTATACCAGTCGATTCAACAGATATTTCCGAACAATTTGATAGGTCATAAGTGCCACTTTATTGCAAATTCGAAAAGACTGTTTCAGTTGAAAAGTACTCAAAATACTGAGTTACTCAAACACACGCCAAGCATATACTAGTGTGCGTACTTTTAAACTGAAACAGTCTTTTCGAATTTGCAATAAAATGGCACTTATGACCTATCAAATTGTTCGGAAAAATCTGTTGAATCGACTGGTATAAATTGTTTGGGTACGATTTTGCTTAGGTTTCGAGATAAACGCCCCGGAACGAAAATCCCGTGTTATTTTCCCTATACCCCGAGTCATTTTTGCTCCACCCGTTGCAGCCAATCAGAGGCCAGCCCGCGTTCCGATCCCTTATCTACGTTGACCACGCAGGCCTTCCATTCAATTGCGACTCTTGTTTACTCTTTGCTTGTACCAATTTCTTCTTCTTCTTCCATGTACTTCGTCGTGCTGATGGAGGAGTAATCAATGATACTGTTGGGGTATATGCAACCAAAAAAATGAGACAACATAAAGTCGGTCTTTAGTTCAGAGGTGGGTCCATAGAAAATTTTTGGGAGGGGCCGTTAGCGTTTGTGCGGGGGGGGGCATTTTAATTTCAAAGAAACAAACTAGAAAACAAACCAGAGACTTGACCAGAGACTTGGCGAAAAGAGACAGAAGTATCGGGAAAATGCTGGAAGCACGCGAAAATAATTTTGGTGAGGACGTTTTCGGCTCAAAATCAACTCAAAAAAATTGAAGGGGGAAAAAACAAAAATAACAAAGATAATAAAATAATAATTCCAAAGTATGGAGGGACCCCATTCTCCTACGCACCGTAATCACGAGAACACTCTTTGATCACTTGAAATTTTTGGTCCAGAAAACTTTGCGTGCAGAAAAATCCCAAAATTTGTTTTTCAGTAAAATTGGTCTAAATTTACTGCAATTCGGTCAAAAGAAAACACAACGAGCGGGTCATTAACGATCAAATGGGCATACATGTGTTAGGATATAAGACTCTCTATGAACAAACACGGAGATTATAAACGTAGGATAGTTCGTTTAACTTTTTTTGGTACACCCTGTGTTCCGTGTAGCTCTTGCATGGTGCATGATACTTCGCTATAGCGCAACCTACGCACACAATTCCTCTCGCCAAATCGACCATAGGGACTTGGGGGGACGGCAGACAGGGAGACTACTCATGGAGGGAGTCGCGCGAGGGGGACTATAGAGCAATACAGAATACAGATACAGCATACAGCTGTATCTGGTTGCAATAGTTATAGGACTCCTATTTTAATGCTCCGTGCCTAACCACGACTTTTAATCGAATTGAAGTGTTTCTAGGTGTTCTTTGCACCCATCTCCCTCCCCAACCCCCCCCCCCCCCCCCTCCACCAAAGCGACCGCTCCTCTTGTTCCTTCTATATATACGTCTCCCTTCTTTTTCTGATCTAGCGCAATCTTTTACCTCCCCCCGTCCACCTTCCCCGGTTCTGCGAGATTTTCTAGCGAGTTGTCTCCATTTCTGCTGACTCCCTCCCCTTCCCCCCCCTTCCGTGCTCATACTCTCCTAGTGCTCCCCGGTTTTCTGATATTCTGCACTAGATAAGTTGAATAAATACATTAGGAGTTAGTTTTAAGTTGTTTAGCGTGCGTTCATGACACGCGTCCAGATTGCGGGAATGCAGTGTTGCCGACTTGGTGTCATTTCTTTCGGTGGTCAGAGCCATAGACGTAGCCATAGGATATTGTCTTTCTCTCTCTTCGTCCATTTAAACGCATGTGTTAGAAAAGGACAGAAAGAGGGGCTGAAGTCACGTGACAGCCCCTATATCCATCCTTTTCTAACGCATGCGTTCAAATGGGCTAAGAGAGAGATAGACAATATCCTGGCTACGGCTATGGTCAGAGCAGAGCTGCCGATTTGCGTAGATTTAATGACATTTTAAATGGGTCTGTTGCAAACTTTTGCTACAACGATTAAGAATGTTGTATCTAATGTAAAATCGTCTGAAAAGTCCATTGGTGGCATCAAGTAGTCATAAAATGCAATAATAAACTCACAAGAGGCGTTTAATGAAATCCAAGATGGCGAAGAAATATCGAGAAATTTGTATGCATGCACCACAAACATCCAAGGATAGCCAACCTCACAATACCGATCACAACCAATCACAACGTAAACAAACACATAACCTGTATACCTTCAGTGAGGTTTTCAAAGTTGGCCATCCTTGGATGTTCGTGGTGCATGCATACAAATTGCTCGATATTTCTCCGCCATCTTGGATTTCACTAAACGCCTCATGTGAGTTTAATATTGCATTTTATGACTTTCTGATGCCACCAATGGACTTTTCAGGCGATTTTACATTAGATTATACACTATTAATCGTTGTAGCAAAAGTTTGCAACAGACCCATTCACCGATGATTCCACCGGTTGAGAAAAGATCACAGAGTTTAATTCAGTGTATCACAGTGTAATACACGAAAATACTCTGATCTGCAGATGTAATTTTTTTCTTAATCGGTGCAATCACCGTTAAATTATTAAAATACCCGCAAGTTTTTTTAAAGTCATCGACGACTCCACCGGTTAAAAAGGATTACAAATCAGAGGGCCGATTATTTACTTCATCGTTAAACCGATCGATAAGACTGTCTATGAGTGATGCTATTGGTCGAAAATTGTAAAACTTGGCTGTTGCTGTGGTAACCATCGTTAAGAGTCTCGTTTTATAAAGGCTACTCATAAGTAACCTTTAAAAAACGGACACTATAACGATGGTTACCATAGCAACAGCCAAGTTTTACAATTTTCGACCAATAGCATCACTCATAGACAGTCTTATCGATCGGTTTAACGATGAAGTAAATGATCGGCCCTCAGATTATTTTCCTATACAGTGTACAGTCATACACTGAACTGAACTCTGTAATCTTTTCTCAACCGGTTGAATCATCGGTGAATTGAAAAATATCTTCAATTATACGTACGCGAAACGGCAGCTCTGTTTTTTTTTTTTTTTTTACCAAGTTCTACTTACGCAAAAGAAAGTAGTAAAAAAGTATGGTAGGTAAAACAGCACGGGTATCACTATTAAAAATTGGCCGAAACTCCAGAGTGAAAATGGGAGCGAACATAAATATAAGAGAACATTTTACTCTCGTGCTGCGTAAAAAATAGGGTGTACCGTAGGAGTAAAGAATGGAAAATACTATCGAAGAGGGTGTGTGCGCCTCCTCGGTGGAGTATCAACATTTTTTTAACTCCGTAGAAGAGCAGATTATGATTACCTTTTCCCACCTTGTCCCACCATTTTCTACTCCGCAAATATCCTACTCCAAAAACTATATACACCGGAAGAAATAAGGCGAATTTTTGCGACGAATATATTCGACAACAACATTGCCAACCTACGCATGACAACAGTGAATGACACGAAACTGGATCGTGTTTTTCGAAATTTTTCGGTGTTTTCAGTCATCGATGGCATCAATTCGATTTTGAATTCAAGTCCGGAGGTGAATTCGAAATCGAATTGTTGCCATCTATGCCCCGAAAACACATCTAAAAGCACAATTGAGCTTCCTCAAACATGTTGTTAGGTTGGTATTGTTTATTATACTATAGTAAGATGATATTCGATCGCGAAAATTCGCCTATTGTGGCTTTCATGTAACCGAAGTCAGAGTTAACATTTCTGACGGTGTATTAAGAACCTTTTCTAAATACCTAACTCGAAGGAATAGTCTGAGCTTTTTTTTTTTTTTTTTTTTTTTTTTTTAGGCAAGATGTTTTTAACCCCTTAAGTACCAGTCTTGTATACAATCGTTTACTCTTTTTTGAAATTCATTGAATAGAAAATGATAGAACTTTGACATGGGGACACTTCAAAAGTATGGTCTAGTGGACGCCTTAAATTGATAGTGTCGGCAAAAACCAGGGACCCTGAGACGATGACAATTGAAAAGTGAGAAGAGCCCGTATCAGGGGTATTCTCGTCGAACTGGAGTGCAGGTAGCGGCCTACCCCTTCTCGAACAAAATAAAACGCAGAGAGGGGAAACGGACCTCTTTTCTGTTCTGCGTTTTCGAGCGCATGCTGCCCTGGAGACTTGTTAGTGCTGCATTTTAGCATGAGGACAATTTCCCCTCATTCCTTCTATATCATTTTGCATGATGACAATTCAGTATGAATTCCTCTCATATTCTTTTCGTGAGAAGACTTGCCATCTGACTCCTTGTTCTCTCATCGCCCAAGATCAGGTTTGGAGAGCAATTCGGAGGGCAATTCTTTTAGCCATCCGGATAGGAATTCGGATGGCAATTCAGTGCACTCATTTCGCATCCACATTTACATTTCACCTTTGATTTTTCTCTGCCGTTCCTTGCTGTGTATTTCTCTCTTCTCGCCGTGTTTCCTTTGCGTATGATGAATCTCGCGCCGCTTCGCCTCTCATACACCGCCCTCTCTTTGTTAAGTACCCGTCTATCGGCCTATCTTCCTTCGCCCTCCCACCACTCACCCCTATTGTCTTGACTTGTCTTGTCTCCCTCAACAAGTTTTACTTTCTCCTTTCATCTATTGTAACTATGACCACCGCAATCACGCATATGGAAACTGCGGCGTTAGTGAATAAACGCAAATATTTTCGTTTGTTAATATCTCTTGACCTACTGGACCGATTTTAGTGAACTTTTTTGTAATCTTCTCGAAATTTTCTCCACTATCGTTCGAAGGGAGGGGAAAAATCAACCCCGATATCAGCGCTGTAAATAAATGTCACAAAGTGTGGCGCATCTGGGCATTTTTCTTGCATTTGATCATTTGATTTTTTCCCCATTTTAGAGGTTCTTACGAGATTTCTGATGACCTTATTCTGTATAGATAAAAATGAATGTGAAAATGAAATTAGGATGATTTTTTACGCCTCCATATTGCATGGTGACTGGCTTAACCTCGCGCATTAATTATCTGAAAAATGTGTGGTTCTTAAGTCTTTGGGTTCGGTTCCTCAAAAAATCGGCATCTTCTCTTCAGTCAGAGAGTCTAATGTGCATTTTAACCATCAACAGTTAATTAAAACAATACAAATTCGAAAACAACTACCACATTGAACACTAGATCCGACTCGTGCAAAGGGTGGAAAACACCGCAAAACTTACCCGGAATTTTATTTTCGAATTTGTATTTTCCTGTCATGTTTTCAATAATGTGATTTGTATAACCCATCAAGCTCCTCATTACCTAAAAATAAATATACAGGGTGTTTCACGTAACCTGCTCACTATGGTTTTCATGAACGGGTGACGATAAAAAAATCTGGAAAAATTGGTTTTATAGGAACTTGGACTAAAAGTTTCATTTAAAAATACTGCCACAACCCAAAATTTGGTTTTTGGGGGGTTTTCAGGGGGCGCACCCCCCTAATCTCGAGATTTCCAAATAGCAAGCCCTATCTTGTGATACCTCATTTGAAAGAGGGTAAAATTCTAAGCATTTTGGCTTAAACCGTAAGTCGATATCTTTTTTCGTTTTCGAGATATCGAAGGTCGAAATTCGTTAATGGACCAATTTTCGAAAATTCTTAACTCCTACAAACATAGTCGTAAAACAAGAAACTGCACATGTAAAATGCTCTACTTGAAGAGTAATTTCAAGAAAAAAATACGAATTTACAATCGAATAAACCGAAAGTCGACTTTTAGGCACCTTAATATTTTTGGCGGGAAAACCCCCATTTCTCAAAATTTTCAAAAGGCAGCCCATATCTTTTAATACCTCATTCGAATAGGCGTAAAAAGTAGTGCATTTTGGCGCAATCAAGAGTCAAATATCGTTTTTTCTCATTCGATATATCGAAAATCGAAGTTCGATTTAGACCATTTTTCGACCCTGCTAAAAAACGGATCCTATCGTGTGATACATCATTCAAAAGCACATAAAAAACCAAGAATTTTAGTGCAAACCGGAAGTCAATACCTTTTATCGCGGTCGAGATATTGCAAGTCAAAATTTAGTCTCTGGTTAGGGCTTACCTTAAATTTTGACTTGCAATATCTCGACCGAAAAAAGGTATTGACTTCCGGTTTGCACTAAAATTCTTGGTTTTTTATGTGCTTTTGAATGATGTATCACACGATAGGATCCGTTTTTTACAGTGTCGAAAAATTGTCTAAATCGAACTTCGATTTTCGATTTATCGAATTAGAAAAACGATATTGGACTCTTGATTGCGCCAAAATGCACTACTTTTTACGCCTTTTCGAATTAGGTATTAAAAGGTAGGGGTTGCCATTTGAAAATTTTGAGAAATGGGGGTTTTCCCGCCAAAAATGTTAAGGTGCCTAAAAGTCGACTTTCGGTTTATTCGATTGTAAATTCGTATTTTTTTCTTGAAAGTACTCTTCAAGTAGAGCATTTTACATGTGCGGTTTTTTGTTTTACGACTATGTTTGTAGGAGTTAAGAATTTTCGAAAATAGGTCCATTATCGAACTTCGACCTTCGATATCTCGAAACGGCTCGGCTCCGGATACTTCGCGTAGTGGCTAACAGCCCGTGGCTGGGCTCTGCTGGCTACCACATATCCGCTAGGTAGCCGCATACTAGCCGGGATACGAGCTCGCCTCAACTCGCCCAGGATCGGAGGACAATAGGCCTATTCTTCCTATTGTTTTCATTGTCCTTTTTTCTGAAAAGGCGATACCCGTATTTTGGGAGTTACAGATTTTCCTCTTCGACTGCGCCGAGCTGGAATATTTGACTCTTTCACTTCATGGCCACTTCTCCTTCCTTCATTATTTTCTTCGATAGTCTCTAGATGGTACCGTTCTAGAATTCATCCCTTTATTGTCTCGATGCAGAAAAGATTATGAATAGCAGCACTTTCCAATGTACATAGATATACAGTATCACAGGATAATGTAATCTTTTTTGCACGGATGCAGTAAATGGTTGAATTCTAGAACGCTACCATTGGATGGGTTTGGTTGGCTCGGATGGAAGAGTGAATATATGTATGTATGTTTTTGTACTTATTGTTAGCTTTGCCATATCGATGAGGATTTTAATTATTTCTTCGCGTAAACATGTTTTGACGCATTTTATTTTGCTCGTACACTATCAAAATTTGCTCTCTTTGATTCTGTTCTTGGACCGTTATGAGCTTCATGATAGTTTAAACGGCATTTTTTGAATCTCTGCGATGCATGGCAAGTTTTGGCGTTTGGGATTCACAGAGTCAAAAACAGAATCAAATGGAGCAAGTTTTGAGCGTTCAATTAACAAAACTATAAAACGACAAAACTTATTCACGTTAAAAAAAGAAAAAAAATCGCCATTGCGATGGCAAAGCAATATACGACTATTATTTAAAATATTGATTGTTCATAAGGATCAAAATAACTTGTTTCGATCACGGTCTATTATACGCACTCGTAAAAAGTTAGAATTACTTTGCGGTGTTAAACCCCCTTTTTGCGGTGGGGGGGCACCCCCCCCCTCCGGCAGTATCTTTAGTATATTTGTTTTAAATATTCCGAAATCCACTCCTAAACTCAATAAACGATTTTATTTGCGCGAGTGTAATGGTGACATAGGGCAGTAATAATGAGAGATCCCTATTCTAATTTTGTCACACTCTCTATGCTGATAAGGTTGATTTACAGAGTAATTAGACATCAACATCAGAGTAGATAGTGATCCACATCCGAAGAATGGTACAGTAACATCTAATGACACCGTTGCCAAATGAAATTCGTCTATTATTAGTCACTTCTTCACGGAGTCACAGTATTGTTATATGGGAATCTCCCATCATTACTGCTCCAAGCCACCATTACGCTGGCGCTAATAAAAGCGTTTATTGAGGTTAGGAGTGGATTGCGGAAGTTTTTAGTGCTGTAATCGTGATTTGTGGAGGTTTTTGCACCAGAATCGACTATTAAATCGCTTATAGCAAACTTTTGCAACAGCCAGTGGCGGCTCGTGCAATTAGGCAACCATGCTTATTTGTCATTTAAACCTATGCAAAGGTATCGAAACCTTGGGGGCGCAATTGAACCTCCTAAAGATCGGTTGTTTTACATAACTTTAAATGGGAAAATAACGCTGTTACCACATTGCACGAGCCGCCACTGGCAACAGCCCTATTGTAAAGGCTTATCCGGCATATGTGTGAAATGGCTTTGCTTTAAAATTAAATAAAAAAAAAAAAAAAAAAAAAAAAAAAAAAAAAAAAAAAAAAAAAAAAACACCTCCATGAGCCAAAGGACTGAGATAAGGTATCTTTTAATCGAGAAGGAAGGGGTCGGGTCAACAAAACAGACGAAAAGAAAATCAAAGAGGGAGGGGGGGAATTGTGCATACATGCTTGAAATGCATAAAAAACGAAATTAAAGTGGTGGGTTTTTGGGGGGTATTTGGGGGTTTTTAAATGGTTTTTTTTTGGGATTGGGCAAAATAGGGCGAACCCTGCTGTGAATGTCATCTGAGGAAAAGTCAAATTAGAAACGGTTATAGATACGACGAAATAGATAAAATGTTTGCCCAAAGAGCCTTAATTCGTCAAAACTTGGGCAAATTGACTCCTCAGTTCTCATGGCCCCCAGACACTTATTTTTTAAACGTACCTAATACTAGGTACGTTTATTTTAAATAATTCAATTAACGTACACTCACATAGATGAATGTTTCAAAAAATAATTCTGTGAGGGTAATGAGAAGTCGATTTCGACTAATTTTGACTAATTATGGCCCTATGGGCATAAATTTCATCCATTTTGTCGTATCTGTAACCGTTACTAATTTGACTTTTGCACAGATAACATTCATCGGTATTGCTCCTTCCAAAATGATGGTCCAGTTGGACAAAGCCCCCGTCACCCGTGAATGCAACGGCTCTAGAACTCAAAGACTCAGCGCGACAATGCCTGCCGCGTTGCAAAGGGGTGCGTTTTTACCTGACTCGCCAAGTTTCTTCTTATCCAGGACAGAGTATACTTTGCAACGCTGCACGCATAGAAACTTAGAGCATAGTCTGTTTACTATTTGACTGCAGTTGGCAGAAAATATTAAAATGCGTAAATGACCACGTTGAGGTCGGCCCTGGCCAGGGCCCGTTCACCACTCCTGTGTACTCGTCGGACTCATTGTTTGATTTTTTAATAACTGACTTTAAATTTAAATTCTGCTTGACATGCTTGAAAAATGATACCAATCGGTGGCTCAATAAGTAATTTTTGAAAGATTCCGGCAGTCTGAAATCACTCAATCAGGAATGCCGCAATCTTTCAAAAATTACATCTTGAGCCGCCGTTTGGTATCAATTTTTTAAGCACAATGAGCAGAGTTTGAATTTAAAGTAAGTTATGAAAAAATCGCGAATGCCGGAAAAATTTAAATTTTGAGTTGGCAGTCAAAATGAGGAGTGAAAAAGGGTCCGAGCCGACGAAGTGTCAAACAATGAGTCCGAAGACAGTCCGAACTACCTGACTAGCTTATCCTTATCCTGAGAACAGAGTATATTGTCTTCTTGGCCGACGCTCTTTTGTCCGGCTGGATGTGTCAGGACCCTTTTTCACCAGTAGTGAGCGAATCCCGGCAGAAAATGAAATTTTTTGCTGCTTACAATTTTTGAGTTTTTGACTTGAAATTCGCATTCGGCTAGATGTGTCGCGGAAATTGATACCAAATTGTCGGG
Source organism: Trialeurodes vaporariorum (assembly GCA_011764245.1). Taxonomy (NCBI): domain Eukaryota; kingdom Metazoa; phylum Arthropoda; class Insecta; order Hemiptera; family Aleyrodidae; genus Trialeurodes; species Trialeurodes vaporariorum. The sequence goes on along the minus strand of VMOF01000002.1, from coordinate 7,121,798 downwards.
AGTAAAATTGATTTTTAACAGATGTAAGTACGCCTGGTAGAGCCAAGATAGAAATTAACTTATAGAGGAATCGCGCATCTTTTACGAATGCATTTTTCTCCCGACAGTTTGGTATCAGTTTCCTCGCTACATCCAGCAGAATACGACTTTCAACCCAAAAATTCAAAACTCGTAACAATCAAGGGTTAAAGTGACTTGAAAAATGTATCAGAGAGCATGTAAGGCTTTAAAACATGTTTAGGGATAGGGAAAGTCTCACAGACTTCATTTTTTAGGCTCCGATATTGAGGTTGACTACGAGCCCTTTCCAGGAGATATTCTGTCATAAATAAAATTGCCTCAAATCTAATGTAATAAGTAACTGAAGATTATCACCAAATGTTCATCCTTATTGTTTCTGTTGAAGGTTTGAATAATTTTGAAAAAATGACACAGTAAACAATATAGTTTTTTGTGGTCTTAATTCTTGATTGACAGGCATAGTGGTATCCCTCTCATTTTGAGGGACTGCATTATCATAGTGGACCAGACGAGGGCACATCCGCGGTAAAATAGCTAAAATCCCCCCCAGCCCTAAAAAAAATTAGAGAGAAAAGGAGGGAACAAGGAAAAGGAAGACTAGCTGACAATGAGCTCTATGAAAATGAGAAATTTTCAGAGAGCTTTGAATATTATTTAAAAAAAAAAAAAGTTTCAAAGAAGGGGGAAGAGGAAGGGGGCGGAGTGCATCGTACCAGACGCAGAGTAACTATTAATATGACTCACTTTTTACTTTTCCATATCTCTACCCTAGAGGAAGTGAGAGAGTAAAAATACGTACACATATGATGTGATAACATTGACAACATGTATGTGATACATTAGTGATTAAGTGCAGTGAGCCCCTTCTTTGACTTTTGAAGTGTGTGAAGAAGGAATTGTGAAAGATCATGTGACGAATATTTCGCACTTAAATCATACGTTCAATTTTGAGTTTACTACATCATCTTACCAGAGTGGGTCAGAGAAAACCTAGAATTTTGTAAATAAATAACACGTTGCATTCTCAACATGGTTGCGAAAAATGTTTAAATTTAAGAAATAACCCGTGATTTTCTACGTTTTATTACAGTTATTTTGTTTTATTTAAAAATTCTTAGAAAATGTTTAAGAGAAGCAGGTTGAAATGAAGACTAGAAAAGTAAATTTTCTACAGAGCTGTGGGGGAAGTGTCTTTCCTAGCCCTTTCCCTTAAAATTATCACCAAGCCCCCCCCCCCCCCCCCCCCGGTTACAATTATACGAGTTAACTCATCTGACCTCGCGCCACAAATTCAATGGCACGCAGTTCAAAATGTGCAGCCATGGTGGCCGACAAAAGCAAAAACACAAAAAGCACTCAAGCGATTTCGAGAGTATCGGCCGAAGTCTCCCGAGCGGGTCGACGTGTTTTTCTGCTTTTTCGGCCACCTTGGCTGCACATTTTGAACTGCGCGGTGCACGCAACCAAATTTGTGACGCGAAGTCAGATGAGCAAGATTGTATAATTGACTGTTTTAGTAGAGCGATATATCGTATCGATTGCCGTCCGAGGGCCTCTGGTTCCAAACAAACTCTGGTTCAATGTAATTTCCCCATAAGCGGATTTTTGAACGGAAATTCAGGGTATTAAATCAAACAATTTATGCGACCTTTTTGCGATAATGAATTTTCCGTCCTCGAAAATGCTTAATTTTGCCTGGTTCCACCCGTAAAACTGCCGGAATCAACAAGATATTACAGATTAATTGATGAGTTTGGAGGTTGGAATCACCCAAATGTTATTGTTGTTGTTGTGGAATTGGCGGGATTTCGGGCGATTCTAACCTACAAATGCAACATTTAATCTGTAATATCTTATTGATTCCGGCAGTTTTAGTCAAGGAACCAGGCAAAATTAAGCATTTTCGAGGACGTAGAATTCATAATCGCAACAAGGTCGCATTAATTGTTTGATTTAATACCCTAAATTTCCGTTTAAAAGTTCGCTTATGGGGAAATTACATTGAACCAGAGTTTGTTTGGAACCAGAGGCCCTCGGACGGCAATCGATACGATATATCGCTCTACTAAAACAGTCTATTTGTAACCTTGCCCCCCCCACGTAAAATTAAATCCTACGTTCGTCCTAAAGGCACCAAATAATGATAATACAAATATCGAAAGCCGCTGGTGTGATTTAGCACGTTGCATCAACCCACCATTGAAGTATCCTTCGGGTGATAAGAAACTAAACTGTAACGCACAAGAGCAGAGGGACATAAGGAAGCTCATAAGAGCGATTAAGATATAGACACAAAATACAAAATTAATAGATTAATAAATACTCAGAGAAACAATAAGCAAATCAAAAATCAAATGCAAGAAAACTGCGCAGATGCGCCTCACTTTGTGACATTTATTTATAGCGCTGATATCGGGGTTGATTTTTCCCCTCCCTTCGAACGATAGTGGAGAAAATTTCGAGAAGATTACAAAAAAGTTCATTAAAATCGGTCCAGTAGGTCAAGAGATATTAACAATTCCATATGCGTGATTGCGGTGGTCATAGTTACAATAGATGAAAGGAGAAAGTAAAGGGAGACAAGATAAGTTAAGACAATAGGGGTGAGTGGGGGGAGGGCGAAGGAAGATAGGCCGATAGACGAGTACTTAACAAAGAGAGGGCAAAGCGGCGCGAGATTCATCATATGCAAAGGAAACACGGCGAGAAGAGAGAAATACACAGCAAGGAACGGCAGAGAAAAATCAAAGGTAAAATGTAAAAGTGGATGCGAAATGAGTGCACTGAATTGCCATCCGAATTCCTATCCGAGCCTTCCGAATTGCTCTCCAAACCGATGAGAGAACAAGGAGAAGCTGGCAAGTCTTCTCAATCAAAAAATATGAGAGGAATTCATACTGAATTGTCATCGGTTAAAAGGAAGGAGAAGAAAGAGGGAAAATGGTCTGTTCTCTACAAATGAGTCCAGGACTGCGGCGACTTCAGTCTTGCGGTCTTTCGGAACGGTTTTATACCTGGAGTTCAACCCTTGCGTGCAAATCGGAGGGTGAGAAGACTCGACTACTAAGACTCCTCTTGAGAAGTGATCATGAGAGCAATTCGCTTGAGTCGTATCAGGGTCCCTGGCAAAAACAGGTACCGTAGTGTAGGAATATTTATCAACTACGCCCCCTGCGTACACCACTTGGCAATCATTTTCCTGGACTCTTTTTCAATTTAGGATTGTTTCGCAGAAAAAAACCTGCCTGTTCTTATCAAAAGGGTCGGTTTTTCAGCTTCTATTCGAACGACTTATCGAATGATGAGAGTTTGATACCTTACTATAATATAAAAACCTAATTTAAAATAAACCATCGAGCTGAGAATCGTCCTCTCCACAAGAAGCGAATTTTATTATGCCAGGTTCGGAACTTTTCTGGGAACAACGAACGCCGAAGTCAACATAACCGTTTCTAGCCAATCAGGGAGCGTTTTTCATTGTTGTCGCTCACCATTCACTCGTTGAGTAACTCTTTTCGCCCCCACCACAGCGCCACCTCGCGGAAAGGGTACGAATTCCGAGGTACGGGTACAGATTCGGTGTCATCCACCATTGTCGAACAAACAGTCTGCGTGGGAAAAGAAAATGCAGAATTGTCGGTTCGAGTGAAAATCTTCATAATTAAATTAGCTTATGAGAATTACCGCTCGAAATTTTAAGTAAAGTCAAAACGCAGCATTCCAAGAGTTACAAAGATCCTCCATGTTTTATTTTGCTATTCAAAACTGTTCAAAAGTTGGCAGGGGAGCCACAATCAACGCTTTGTATAATATGATCACGACGGTTCTCTGACTAAATTTTCAACATGCCACTTCCATCTCGATGTAAAGTGAGTGCGGAAAAAAGTGATGGGGTTCTTCTCTTGCAAACTTTTGCTACAGGGGAACGAAGAGTTGATTCTTGCATAAAAATGTGTAAGAATGCCGACGAGTATACTAAAAAAAAACCACAAAATTCACGCTCAGAATCGGGATTAATGGCGGAGAGACGTAGGTATCAGAGATGTCTATCTAAATTGACACATATCTCGTATGGGTTTCCGTAGAGAAAGTGACAAAATACACAGGAATCTCTCGTGATACATCCGTTGAGCCGTCATTGAAAACTTGCCGTAACAGCAGTTATGTGAGTTTATTACTTAGTGAATTTTAGACTTACTCTGCTTAATTTTCGTGATTTTTGCTGGTTTTTTATCAGATCGGACTTTGCATTTGCTCACAGCAAAAGTTTGCAAGAGCCCCATTGTGCAACAAAAGTACCATTCTGCTAAGAGGAAAAAAAAAAAAAAAAAAATTAACGTAACACACTGAACATAGAATAATGAAACATACTGTACGTGTACAAGTATACAAAATGCGCGTGCGAAGTCTGAACAGGTAACGCTCACAACAACTGCTGTTCGGCTTGTGAGGAAATGGATTGATAAATCACCTCGGACAACTCATATACGTATACTCACTTATCGAACCGAATCCCGTGGTTAATTAACCAAACTTCTGACGCACCCAGACCAGACAATCGCTGGTAGTGAAGGTATCTGGTACAGTGATACATCTCCCAAAGTGCGACTGTGTCTGACTGCTGCGGCCACTCCATGAAAACGATATTACATAACAAATAAATGGGATTTATAATACCTTAAGTGAAGTCGTCTTTTTCTTTCACCTTACTTGTAAGTAACTGAGTGTGATTTTCCTCGGCCAATTAACCGGACCTTCGTCGAATGGCTTACTTTTATCACTATTCCATTTGCCAAGCACCTTTTATCTTTATCGCCAAAATTAGAATTCGTCATCGATTCTTGTGTATATATTTTGAGGCTCAGTCACGTGCCAGCGTGCCCGCATCCATTGAATAAGTAATTATACCTGCTTCGGAGCTGGATAAAATTACTATCGATGGTGTTTTTTTTTTTTTTTTTTTTTTTTTTTTTTTTTTGTAATGGCAAAAGTAATTGGTAAGATTTACCATCAAGATGACTGATTTTGGCACCTGCCGAAAAAATGGTCTTTTTGACCAGACTCTGGATTATATGAAATAAAGTTAATGAAAACTACCTGAACTTAAGGTTAATTTTACATAAAGAGTATCTCATTTATCCCGACGAGTGATCAAGCATACCAAATTATTTTGAAGGTGCAAGATTTGGCCATCAGGATGAACAATTTTAATTCGGTTCAATCATTTTTTTTTTTTTTTTTTTTTTTTTTTTTTTTTTTTTTTTTCAAAATTACATCAGCAATATACATATTTAAAATTTCTAAAATAATAAGGATAATAGTATAGGTGCTATAATTAATTGTGAAAATCAAATCTTACCGATTATTTTTTTCCGTGTAAATTTGGCAACTTCTAATATCAAAGTTGTTCTAAAACTGTAACTTTTCCTCTTCAGGATATTATATGAGCTTACATTTTTTCCAGATATTGTAAAACGATGAAAAAAAGTAAAAATTGAATTCTTATAATTTAGAAATTCGTATTGCTTTCATCCCGGTGCAGTGTGCACTTTGATCTGAGATCGATTGAAATTGGCTGAAAATTTGCGTATAAGTTCACAATGAAATTATGGTTTTTTTGCGTTTTAAGCTTATTTTAAAACTTTCCACTTTCCAGTGACATTTCTTGTTTAAATTACCTGTCTGGAGTATTTTCTGTGGTTAAAATTGGTCTCGAAAGTTTATTGATAAATTAATGAGAAAACTTCCTGATTTTTGACCACTTTTTGACAATCTCTCAGACCTTATATAGTGCGGAAAAGGGTTGAGTCGGACAGAGCCACTGTGGGGCCGATGCCCGATTTAGGCGGCCAAAACCTAGGTTCAGATAAATTGATTTCTGACATCAAGGTGCTCAGAGTAACATGTGTGGACCTCAAATCAATGACAATTTACCGCCCTAGCATGATAATGGCTCTGGGGCGACGTTATCAAGATATGATGTCAACAAGTGCGAAAATCCTCCGCCGCAGCTTGACAATGACCCGCACTGATCTGAGGCGTCTGGGAGCTTTGTTATCAAAACAAACGCCAAACTTTCATGATGGGCGTGATTTTAAAAGGTAAGATGACACTTTCATATAGGGATCCGATTTTTTTGTCCTTATTTTTTCACATGCATGAAGTGACGAAGATCCGTCTTTTTTCATTGAATTTCATCAGTCATCAAAACTTCAGTGGACTCAAAAAAGCGGTACACGCGGAGTCACGCCTATTTCGTTGCCAGATTCTGATTCCAAATTTCATGTAGTTTCAGAATATGTCCAGCTTTTTTAGCGCAAGTTAGCAGAAAGGTGTTTTTTTCGGCCTTTTTTAAGAAAAAATACATCAAAAATGGCAAAAAAAATTGTTTCTCCTGATTAATGGAGAAAAGAATGCTTACGAAAACGAACTTGTCAGCTATTAGGAGTGTCATACAGATTTAACTAACCTAAAATAAATTAGAAAACAGATCAGTTAATTGATTAATTTTGATATTCTTTTAATAAATCCAATAGAACCGAGCATTTTATTGGTTGCTCAAGAGAGATGCATTTTTGAGATTAGACATGATGTATCTGGTGAATTTTTTTTTTTTTTTTTGCGCAAGTTTGTGTCTAAATAATACGCTTTTAATTGTGAGCAGTGTCAGTTTCCATTTGAACACTTATTAAAACTCATCAGCACCTAATGTTTCGCCCGTCATAGAAAGTGTCGCGAGTATGACCGAGGTGACCCAGGACACAGCGAAATAGTACATTCCAATTGTTTGGTCGTGATGAAAACAAGATGGATCTTCGTCACCTCATGCATGTGAGAAAATAAGGACCAAAGAATCGGATGCCCCATACAAAAGTGTTGTCTTACCTTTTAAAACCACGCCCAACATGAAAGGTTCGGCGTTTGTTTTGATAACAAATGTCCCAAACGCCTCAGATCAGTGCGGGTCATTGTCAAGCCGCGGCGGAGGATTTTCGCACTTTGTAAAACATGTTTTTCTTGCAGCAATAGATGGTTTGTTCTATGAGTAGATCGAAATCACTCCCAACGAAAAACAAAACAAAAATAATGGAGCGAACAAATAAAAAAGGGAAGGGGGGAAGACTGAGAAAAGGAGCGGGCATTGGCGGATTCAGCCCTCACAGACGGGGGGGTGTGAAATTGGGATTTTCGCCCCCCGGTGACCCCTTTTTCCGTTTTACTCTCCTCCTTTCCCCCTTCTTTTTCCCTTCTTTCACCTTCCCTCGACCCCCTTTTCCCCCCTATTTTTTGGTCGAACTGGGGGGGCGATCGCCCCTTCGCCCCCCTGTATTAGCCAATGGGTGCGGGGAGAGGAGGGGAGGGGGGCGAGAGAGTTCTTCGTGAATGGACTCTCAATGAATAAGTAACAAAGTAACCGAAAGCACCTCGAAGGAAATCTCTGATTTCAACCAACGATAATGGTTTACGCGCGATAAGTACAATTCTATGGAGGAGGGGGAGGGGAGGGGCTTAAAGGGGCCATCAAAGGGACAGAAGGTCTTCTAGGACCATAAAGATTGATTCTGAGGTCCATACGTGGTCAAAAGAGGCATATGCGTCTACTTGGGGGTTTTGGCCGCCTAAATCGGGCATCGGCCCCATAGTGAGAGCCCTGGTGCCTGGTGAGCGCAACTGCCTGAATTCAAAGGTTTGGCGTTACTATAATTACCTAGTGCATTTCTACTTGAATCGCCAAGTTTCTTCTTATCCTGATCAGAGAATAAATAATGAGACCAAGTACATTCAAGATTTCTAAAAACTACTGTACAGTGTGCACCTGCAATTTAAACATTTTGACAACGTTTTTCGTACAGTTGTCTCTGATTCGCTGAGGATCAGATATTTTAGACCGGTGCATGGCGTATTCAGGATGTCTTCTTTCTCTCTCATTTCCCCTATGAATGTATAACTTGAAAAAAGATGGAAAGAGGGAGTTTTATCTCATTGTCTTTCTTTGTCTAACATACATGATTCAACGAGTGAAAAGAGCGATGAAGAATCCCTAATTGGTCTATGTACTACTTCAGATCCTCACAAAAATTGACCATTCATGGCAAGTGTGCTTACTGGTTTCGCTAGAGTTGCCATTTTGTATGAATTTAATGAAATTTCCAAATTCAACAGTCAGTCTGGCCCAGTGGCGCACCGAGAACTTTCGTTAAGTGGGGGTTTCACCGCAAATTTTCCATTTTCCGAGGCCTTGGGGGGGGGGGGAGGTTGAAGGCAATTTTGGCCAAAGATGCCATTTTTTAGGGCAAAATCTTGATGCTTAGGAAGGTTTTGACCCTCAAACCACCCCCTTCGGTGCGCCACTGGTCTGGCCACCGGTGGATGAAAAAATTATAGATTGGATTATTTTAACGTGATATAATAGTCATACTGATTAGCTGACCGTGTTGTATTTTCGCTCACCGGTGACAACACCGTTGAATTTGGAAAAGTCATCCTAACTAACTACCGCTGAATGGCAACCTCGGATATCGCACCTGGTTTCAGACCTTGTTTTCTCATCTTAATTGACGCTCTTTTCGAACCAGAACCGAATTTGTTTTGGTCTCAGGAGACGATTTTATCTCTCCCAAAATCTCCTTTATATACAACGCTCATTTTCTCAGTATCTCGTTTTTTTTTTTGTCTTTACAGGCACCTTTATTCAGATTAGATGAGTATTTTAGCAGCGATAAATTTTAGTTGAATTGGGGGGCTAATTTCAATTTGTTTTATTCGCGCGCGTAGCTGCGAATTCGCCTCATTAAAATCTATAATGATTCAGGTAAGTCACAGCCAAATTTCCCCCTTTATTTTCCTTCGTTTGGCCTCGCCCAAAGCGTTTTTAATAAATAAACCAGGCCTGCACTGCCTGCAGGCGGTTTCATCTCAGGTTGGCAGGGATTTCTTCCTTAACCCTTCACTGCATGAAGTTACACCGGTGGAACAAATTCTTCAAACGCTCATATAAAATACAGTTTTTGAGATATGCCTTTGGCGCATGGTGGGTCAACGCGGGAGAAGGTATGTTTTGAGCTCACAAAAAAAAAAAAAAAATTGGCTGAAAGAAAACATCATGCAGTGAAGGGTTCGTGATCGAAATCATGTCAGGGGGGAAATTTGCCCCCGTATCCAAACTGACCACATTTTGATTATTTTTATAAAGTTTCCGGCATTGGCTTTTTGAAAAATCCAATTAAAGTAAAAAAAAAAAAAAAACTTTTTTTGAAAATTTAAAAAAAAATAAATGAAAAAAATTCCCGCCATTTTTTATGGTGTTATATCACTTGTAAAAAACGAGTAAAAAATAGAAAAAAGAGAATTTTGACCGAAAAACCGTCAAATTATTTTGTTCACTATTTTTTCCATGTATTTGACCACCTAATACATTGAAAAATTCACATTTGCTTGAAAAAAAAAAAAAAATCATGCAGTGAAGGGTTAAATCCGTACAATCTAGATCGTCAAATCAGCGGCGGTTCGTGCAATGTGGAAACAATGGATTTCCTCCATTTAAAACTGTGTAAAATAATCGATTACTTGGTGAGGCGTAGCGCCTCACCCAGTATCGATCTTTTTGCATACGTTTAAATGGCAAAAGTGCACGGTTGCCAGATTGCACGAGCCGCCACTGCGTCAAATTTTCTTGGCGGACTCACAAAAGAGGGTACTCGTATTTGCATGCCAGGAAAAAGCTGTTCAGCAGAAAATGTTTTCGACCCCTTATACTTAGAAACAAAACAAAAAAAAAAACAAAAAACAAAACAAAACAAAACAAAACAAAACAAAACAAAACAAAACAAAACAAAAACAAAAACAAAAACAAAAAAGCAAAAAAAAACTGTATAACGAAGTTCGCTAGCGAGTCCATATACAATCACTTTATTTGATACTTATACCTATTCCATGAGGTGGCGGCCCGTGCTATTTGGCTACCATGTTTTTTGGCCATTTGAACCTATGCAAAAGTATCGATTTCTCAGGAATTCAGAAAATCCCCCGAAGATCGATTATTTTACGCAGGTTCAAATGGAGATTGGAGAGAATCGGTTATTTCCACGTTGCGCACGAGCCGCCGCTAATTTTATTCCATTTTTTTTTTACCGCTCTTTCCTTTTTTAAACACAGATTTCAGAATTCCTCAACCTACTCTCAAACTGATTCCTGTTAATGTCTGGTTTGAAGCAAGCCATTTTTGACGAAAACAGCTCAATTCTCTCAAAACCTCTCGAGTCCTTCAAACTATAAGTATAATTATTGTTACATTTTTCAAGAAAATGTGATCTTCAGATGTCTAAATAACTTAATTCACTTTTTGAATCATTAACATCTTTGATCTAATTTGTATCGCAATGAATTGAACACACATTGGTTTTCTCCCGTTTGATTCTATGCAAATGTATCGATCATCTGGGGGGGGGCAGTTTTACCGCCTGATCGATTCTCTAATATTGTTTTATTCGGAAAATATATCGATGTTTGCACTGACATTAGCTCAGTTCTTGTACTTCCCATTTTATACCGAGGATGAAAAATATTGTTCGATATTCGTTCCTCTGTACCGATGAAAAAGTTTCGGAGCGGAAGTCATAAAACCCGTGTATCCACCCCAAAAGTCACGCCCACGATGAAAAACAAGCACATCTCGAATGATACGACCATTTGCATTTGCTTTCAAGTGTGCAATGTTGCAATGACTGTGGAGGCGATCTGTGATCCAAAGCGAACACTCTTTTTTGCCGCCCAGATCCTCTCAGTATTTTTTATTTATATTTGTTTTAAATTATTTATTCATTTATTTATTTACTATTTATCGACTTTGGCGGATCCAGCCCTCGCAAAGGGGGGGGCGAACTTGGGATTTTTGGGACCCCTTTTTCCTATTTCCTCTCTTCCTTTCCCCTTTCCTCATCCTATTTTCCCCCTCTTTTTCCCCGTTTTTGGCCGAACGGGGGAGGGGGCGATCGCCCCCTTCGCCCCCTCTGTATCCGCCAATGTTTATCTATTTATTTATTTATTTATTTATTTATTTATTTATTTACTTTATTTTTCTTCACTGCGATTCACTCTACCAAAAAAACCCTCCAATCACTGTTTTTGCAAGTTCACAGGCGCTAAAATCACCGACAATATGTCTGATGCAAACTTTTCAGAGACAAATAAGGACGGAGCACTAACTGACTGCTGCAGAGGCACTCTGAATTCTTGCGGATCCAACAAAACAACAGTCAACGTCTCATGGTGTTGAATGGTGAGCACTGAGCACCCTTCTCTTCACTTCCCGCCCTTCCCCCCCGTGTTTTCCGAATGTCACCGTTCAACACCATGCGACATCTCAAGGTGTTGACTGTTGTTTTACATTTTATTCTGTTGGATCCCCGAAAATTCAGTGTGCCTCAAATCTTTCCAATGTATATTCTAACGTAGTGCTCCGTCTATATTTGTCTCTGAAACTTTTACTTGAACGTTAAGAAGGGTATAGATTCCAAGGTGAAATAGCGAGGAAAGCACATTGAAAAAAGTCTCAAAATCAAGTCGCAAACATAATAAATCCTCTGAGTAAAATTCAAATATGACGGTCGAATGAGCTGGTCGCACAACGGGGGAGTCCCGTCTAATTGGAGCTTTCTCTATATGAAGATTGAAATTCAATTTATGACTTCAATTCACAAAATTCAATTAGACGAAACTCCCCGCCCCCCCCCCCCCATTGTGTGACCCGTTCATTCGATCGCCATGTTGGAATTTTGTTAATCGCATTTATTGAGTCTGTGAGTCAACTTCCTGACGTTATTTTGCAAGTGACTTTACACCACCAGAATGGACCCTCTCTATATACACAGAAAAGAGTGGAAGTGTACATTTTACCCTTTGATGGTGTCTATATTGGTCTAGCAATTTGGATGGTTGAACTATTTTTATTTTTCTAATTTCATTAGAGTGAGAAAGCAAAAATCACAAAATTCAAATCGGGCTTATAATGGTCAAGCTACTCAGGTATCATGGGAGATTCCTGTCTAATTTGAGACATAGCTCTGTGTTTCCGTGTAGAGAAAGTGACAAATTAGACAGGAATCTTCGATGATGCCTCCGTAGCTTCGCCAATATGATCTTGCCTTTACAACTGTTTTCTGCGTTGATTACTGAATTTTTGACTTTCTTCGTTTAATTTTCGTGACTGTCACCGGTTTTTACATCAGATTTTAGTATATGCATTGACCCCCATTCAGCTTTATTGATCAGTTTGATGAGAGTAGTAATTGATTATACTATCACAGAAAAAAATGGACGTGCTCCAGACACAAACTTTCCATGTTCTAGACCCGAATGTACACACCAGTACGGGAACGAGTTCTGAGCGCGATCTATTTAGGTTGAGTTTGCGTCTGACACGCATCCCGTCGTTTCCAGAACCTGAAATGTTTGTGCTCTGAGCACGTTACGTATTGATGTGTATATAGATCGTGTATGGAGCACATCCTTTTTTTTGTCTGTGTATAGCAACTGGTATTATAATCAATAACTCCTGTCACTGAAAGCAGAACTGCAGGGAACAAAACTTCTTCACTAGAGAAAAACCTAATGTATGTATTATGACCATGGTCTGCAGTTACAGATATGATTGTTTCCGTTGCTTGCGACCTGAGAAGATTCGTTTCACGCAGTTTGTTTTGCATTCGGTGACGTTAGACTTACAATTAGTGACTGAGCGCAATGGGGCAATTGCAAGGGTCTGAAATGTTGTGTTTTTCATGAAGAAATTGAAAGTACTCGATGAGCTGAGAACACAGATGCATTCGGTTTTTAATCAAGTCCCATTATTCCGGAGATGAGATTTTCGCCCTAAATACATTGTTTTAAAGGGGAATTCCGCGTAGTGACGTCACTACACACACGATTTTTTACAACTTTACACCTATGTATCTCCAAAACCGGAACACTTGAGAAAAAACCAAAGGCACCATTGTTCTCAGCTCATCAAGTACTACCATTTTCTTCATAAAAAACACAACGTTTCAGACCCTTGCAACTGCTCCATTCCTTATTATTTGAGGGTATAGAAATTGCGAACACGCTATTTTAATTTACTGCTTTTAAAAAGGCATGCACGACTATAGCATAGTAGATTATTTTGAAGGCTCTTGTATTTAGAGCGTGTTCCGGTATTCATGAGGGCTTTTGGGAAAAATCCACGCGCGGGTATTCATACTGCTTGTATTATTTCTGTTGCGCAAAGTTTGCCGAAAAATACCCACTGTTACCTCCTTTCGAAAAGAATTATGAGGCGGTATTTTTCCTTCCTCCTCCCTTCATTCATTTTTTTTTTTTTTTTTTTTTTTTTTTTTTTTTAAGTCTTGTAAGTACGAGATCAAGTCAAAATCTTCGAGAACCTGACCCCAGTCCTTCACAACAATATGTCAAAAGATCCTTTTATAAAAAAAAGGAAGATCACGGTCGGAAATAGAACAAGGTTATATAATTTCGAGGTCGGATATACAAGTGAAAATCGAAAGGTTCCGAGCCCAACAATATTTGCAGCCCTTTTTGATAATTTTGCCCGTTGCTTTTTCCCTATACACGAAACCACGTTTCATTCAGATTCTTTCCACAACCCTCATCGATACTTTCCATTCTCCTCTAAATACAACGAGAGATGAAAAAATGTCGACGGGGTTTTTTTTGCAGGAAGAAGTCAACTCCTATTATTGAGTTCAATATCTTATTTCTTTTCTACCCTAAATACCCAAATTCACTGGACAATCGAAACAGGTTCTCCAATGTTTACAACCGGAATTGGCCAGTGCTCATGCACAATTGACCGACCGTCGCCCAGTGGAGAAGAAGCCGGAAATGGCGTGGCGACTTTAATGTTTTAGTTGTTATCATTGTTAATACGTAATATAGATGTTTGGAAGTGATTTCATTGGTTTTACTGTAAAGTTCCCTACCAGAATCACCCCTTATAGTTTGTTGTTTGACTGTAAAAACATTTATATAATTACATTTTTTAGTCAAATTTTCCGTGTCCGAACTCCTCTCATTGACTGGCATCACTGTGCGTTGACCCCAAAAATAGAGACAAAATCAGGTACCTGAATCCCAGGGCGCAGAACCCTTCCTTGATTTTATTGCTTGACCACGAAAAACACGTGTGCACTTATCCTGGCTGTCTCTCCCGCTCTCCGCGATTCACTTGTTAGAGATCTGTTCATTATAAAAAGGCGTTAATTTTACGGTTGAGAGGCGAATAATGTTTTTGTTTGATCCGGTTGTAAATGGTGACGGTGTCTTAATTTATGACCGCGGTCATTGAGGGACCCTTCGAGTTAACAACTGTCATGTCACGCTGAATCTCAAGTGTCCGTCTTCAACAGTGCTACGGCCTCTCATCAGAGTTTTGTGTGTACGTATAACATCACGTGCAGTTGTGTTTTGCTGTACCGTGCACAAGTGTTGTACTGTGTGCATGTGTTGTACTGTGCACATTGTAAGGTATCCGCTGCTTGCATATAATTTTGCTGGATGAAGCGTCACGTTTCGGTTTTATTCTTCCGAGGCGAAAATATTACATAGCTTTAACTACACTGAAAAAAAGTGCTGAATTTAACTCTTTTTTAGTTAAAAGAAGTGTGGACACCACATATATAGAAACTGTTCGTTTGACTGTTTAAAGTAGTTAAATGAACACGACACGAAGGTAATTCAACTACTTTAAACAGTCAAACTGACAGTTTTCAAGTGGTGTCCATAATTTTAGCTAAAAAAGAGTTAAATTCAGTACTTTTTTTTCAGTGCGCGCGTATTTGTGTCAGCATTCTAATACGGGCTGAGCACTGGTTGAGTTGAAGTCCTTGTCTAGCAATATAATTTTTTTTTTTCATGCGAGTATTAAGAAACTTTCTTTCCCGTAATCAGCGGCGCACGCAGGATTTGTTGATAGGGGCTTACAGTCCATAGCGTAGCTAGGATACTGTCTTTCTCTCTCTTTGTCCATTTGACTGCGTGTGTTAGAAAAGGACAGGAATAAGGACTGAAGTCACGTGACAGCCCTGATATCCATCCTTTTCTAACACATGCGTTCAAATGAGCAAAGAGAGAGAGAGAAAGGCCATATCCTGGCTACCGCTATAGCTTGCACTCATGAACTTTTGACTGGAAATTATTCCTGTCTTCTCCTCCACCACTAGAAATTGGAGGTCCCCCCCCCCTCCACAGTACGCCACTGCCTGTGATTGCTGCGGTATTTTTGGCGTTGGACGTACTTGGCTGATAATCTTCAATCTCATTAAAAGTTGTTCTTTTTGTGTTGATGTTTCTTTTATTTTTCTTGTCAACACCTGTTCAAGCGGGAATGAATTTATAATTAGACTTGTCTGAGAGTAATGCTATGGATCGAAATTTGGCCCAGTGTTGCCAGATTTGAGGTTAAAATCCGTATTTTTTACATTGATTCTTACAGGAAATATAAAGCTGCCCATCTGGCAACACTGACTCGGTGGGAGCAGGAGAGTCAAAACGGTAGATGCGATAGAATCTGAAGAATTGGCGAATAAAATACAAATATCAACGGTTCATGTTCCGAACTTCTGGAACGGGTGTTTCATGAGTCTTTTGGACGTTAAAAAAAAAAAAAAAAAAAAAACCGCCATCTTCCAGACTAAGGTTTTATGGACCCTTTAGCCTTTAGCTACAGACTGATTATGAACGATTATTTACTCTCTTTCAGTGTATTTTCGTGTTTCGCTAGTTATTATATCATACATTTAACTATTCACTTGTTTGTAGCAAAAGCTTGCAAGAGCCCCATTAACCCTTAAAAGACCAGGTTAGCTCACACGAACGTCACTTTTCCGTTTGTATAGGGAAGGTAGTTAACTGTTCGTACTCGGGGAGTTGGAATTGCATATACGACGGATCGAAGGCGCCAGACGAAATTTAATCTTTTCATACTACATCGAGAATCGTGTTCATTCGGAATCCTGATACTGGAACAATGTGAAATAGACTAGAGGAGAAAACCGAGTATTCGGGCTTGGTCTATAAGAGGTTAAAACATTGGTGAAAAACTGCCTTGAAGAGAGAGAAAAGCGAATACAGTGATATACAACACCAGCACAGATTCGAGAAGAAGCGGATATGTATTCGCCGCACGAGAAGAGAATCGGAGAAAATTCACAGCGCGGTGATTTGCTGATGAAGTTGGCGAGGGCGCTGATTGGTCAGATAATCACTTGTCTTGTGCAACGGGAGATCTAGCACTCTCGAAACCTCGAGTTAGCCAACGGGGGTCCATTCAAATACGCTCTCCAATTTAGTGAGTCCGTCATCCTGCTGTGGGGCTTTGGGAGCCTGATTATTCAAATGGAAAAACATAATAATGAACGCGTTTCTAGCCTTAACTTATAAATGAGGGAAGAAAAAAAAGGATACGAGAGGAAAGGAAAGAAAAGTGGCGCAGAATATGCTGAAATTGGCATTATGAGATTCATCTCACTTCAGGGACCTCCATCTAAAATTACAGCATGTTCCACGCATGCGCAGCAAGGTGTGGCAATAGAGAGGCTGATACTTGTAATAAAGTCCTATCTCAAAGCAGGACAGCTCGGGCGATCTAATTCTTGTTTGTTTACCTCATTTTTTTTTTTTTTTTTTTTTTTTTTTTCAAGCCTCAAATCAAAGATAGTAATGGGTCTGTTGCGTACTTTTGCTACATCAATATAACTCATTGTTTCTAACGTAAAATTTTGCGAAAATAACGATGTGCACATGAAAAACTTTCAAAATCCACTCATTAACTCAGAAAATACCTTCCATTTCAAACAACCCGCGCTACACTAGACTATATATCACCGACTTATAACTACATACATGGAACCATCTCGTTTACGTAAACATGAACAGGACTTACACACATTGGAATGTTTCGTTTAGATGCGTACATTTCTTATATTATTTTGTAATCTTTGATCAACCAAAAAGACCAGACAGCAAATACAGCTTGCATTTCACGTATTAAAAAAGAAATTCCATCATTTTGTAGTTACGATGTTGTTTACTAAATATGCACGGTGGTTCCGTCTATGTAGTAGTATACCGGTGCAAATAGTGTCTAGTGTAGCGCGGTCTCTTTGAAATTGAAGTGATTTCCTGAGTTAATTAGTGGATTTTGAACGTTTCTATTGTGCGCATCGTTATTTTCGCCGAATTTTAGGTACATAAGAATCAAGGTTTTATATTTTTGTTGCAAAAGTATGCAACAGACCCATTAATCCAGTTGAAATTGGTTTTAAACGAAAGTGCAAGTGTTTTAGAAGTGGCTACCAAGACACAGAATTCCAATGCAACTATCCAGGTAAGAAAATTTGACTTCTTTCTTTCATGTGTCAGTTTTTTTTATCCTGCAAATCCTTCCGTAAGAAACAGTTATACCGATGTATGTGTCCAGACAGCCACTCTAAAATACTTGCACCTTCGTTTAAAACAAATTTCAAAATGGATTTGTCACAACTTTCTTTTTAGGGTTAAAAAAAATGAGGCAAACAAACCGAGCCTGTGTAAAGTGTCCATAAGAGATTTCGATCATGGCTGTCTCCTTGAAGCTTTAAAACCACCTCCTACAAATCCTCTCTATTATGCTATATAGCTCCTTAGTTCCAGTTATTACTATCAGCTAAGCCTCGCAAATTTTAGCTCTAGTAAATCTTGCAATGTAGGGTTATTTTTAGGATACTCAATTTAGGGACGTTACACGGAAAAAAAAAATTAGTGAAAATTACCATACGGATACATGATTTTGGCACCTGCTCGATGTTATGGTAAACTTGACCAGAAGTATGGTACATTTACCGATACTTTGAATAAATTCGACATGCAATCAGGTAACATCACCTAGTGTCTAGTCAAAACATATTATACTTCTGGTTAACATTACCATAACATCTAGCAGGTGCCAAAATCAGGTATCCGTATGGTTATTTTTACCGTAGTTTTTTTCCGTGTACATATCTACTCGTATTTCAGCTCCCCCCCCCCCCCACCGAAGAACGCTTTTACAGCCTTCCTTTCTGAAAATTATGGGTCCGATCTAAGAGAGGATTTACGAAACACACTGTATACACATGCGAGCTCATCTTCACTATCCAACCACAGTTTTCAGCGTCCAATCTAAAGTGAGAAAAATTTCTTGGTATATATATTTAAATTGCATTTTTTTTTTTTTTTTTTTTTTTTTTTTGATTTTTTGGTTGTTTTTTTTTTTTCTCTCGCGTCCAATCGATTCGTGCATTTTTTTCTCACGCCTACGCAGAACCTTCGCTCCTCTCTCAATCTTGGCAATTCTCCATAAAAATAGGCTGACTTACAGTGAAGGAGGGGCCACTCAAATGGACCAATCATCAAACACCAATCGGTTGCGGATTTGAATGATTGGATAAGCGCAGGAGATTCAAATTGCTGAATCAGATACATGTTTATTGAGCCTGCTCTGCTCCCTACTTAGATGGACTCCTCAAAAAAGTCAAACTTAATTTGAAAAAGGGGGGGAAATGAAATCGCCAAAAACCAAAATTTTTGTTTAAATAAAGATAGTATATTGTAATGCATCTGGTCATTTGTTTTTTTGTATTTTGTATTTTGTTTGTTTTTTGTTTGTTTGTTTGTTTGTTTGTTTGTTTGTTTCTTCGTTCTTCTGTTTTTTTTGTTTTTTCGTTTTTTCATTTTTCAGTGCGTACTCTGACGACCGAAAATTTCACCAGCCCACAAAATCTTTGCAGTGATGGTGAATTAAAATATGTGATGAGTGATGAGTAATAGTAGTTTGATATAGTCCCTTCCCCAACCCCAACCCACCGTCACGTCAAACCCACTGACGGATCCAGAATATTGTTCTCTCTCTCTCTCTCTCTCTCTCTCTCTCTCTCTCTCTCTCTCTCTCTCTCTCTCTCTCTCTCTCTCTCTCTCTCTCTCTCTCTTTGAATGCATGTGTTAGGTTAGAAAAGGATAGAAGAGAGTGCGATAATCACGTGACTGCCCTGCCCTGCCCCTGACCTGTCCTTTTCTAACACACGCGTTCTAATGGGAAAAGAGTGAGAGGGATCGAATTCTGGATCCCACCAATGGTCACCCCCAACCGCACTCTTCAGGAATAAGAGAAGGAAGAAGAACAAAAATGACTTAAATGCCTCCTGCCGCGAGTAGGACGCCGAGGACGAGCGCTTGGTTGGGCATCACCAGGAACCAGGATAACCAGGATAAATCAATTGTCTTGGGCGCTCATACATATAAGTAAGGTGCATTGCTTATTGCTTACCTGTTAAAATACTTTTATACCGCATCACAAGTTCACGGGACGCATTAAAATGATGGGGTATGGGATGGGTGGACATAATATACATAACATGTTTTTGATAAACAGTGATAAATAGAGGAGTGCTTGAGAGTTGTTGCCACGATAGGAATATCTATATAAACCCTTCATTGAGTCTGTTGCATACTTTTGCTACAGCGTTATGGAGGGTTCATTTTGATTTATTTATTTATTTATCTATTCATTTATTTAATCGAAGATTTTTCTAATATAGCTCGAATACACATATAAAAAAATTGAAAACGGAAATCGGGAAGCAAGGCTAAAAGAGTAATTATAAAACACAATTTAAAACCAAAAAAGAAACCAAAACGTTTCGGAGCCAAACGGCTCCCTCCTCAGTTGGCTAAGGAATGCAACGAGGTAAACTCTCAAATACACAAAGAGAACAACACACCAACAAAATAATAGATAGGTAACTCAAATGGTCGACTGATCTTCGCATATTGGCACATTGGAAAGTATTCACATTGTGAAAAATAAAAACAATGTGTGTAATTTAAAAACTGATACAGATAAGCTCTGCGTGTCGTATCGGCGTATGTTCGACGAAGATCAGTCGACCATTTGAGTTACCTATTTATTATTTTGTTGGTCTGTTATTCTCTTCGTGTGTTTGCGAGGTTACCTCGTTGCCTTCTTTAGCCAACTGAGGAGGGAGTCGTTTGGCTCCGAAACGTTTTGGTTTCTTTTTTGTTTTAAATTGTGTTTTATAATTACTCTTTTAGCCTTTGTTTCCCGATTTCAGTGTTCAATTTGTTTATTTATTTATTTATTAATTTATTTAACATTGGTATATAGAGCTACCTGTAATGGTAGCCAGTAGCGGCTCGTGCTACTTGACAACAATGTCTTCACTCCATTTGAATCTATGTCCAACAATCGATTGCTGGTGAAGCGCTGCTTCACTTTCGAATCGATTGTTTTACATACAATCAAATGGAGAGAAGACATTGTTGCCAAGTAGCACGAGCCGCCACTGATGGTAGCTATAATACAAGTCACAGAAACTTCATAATATTCAATTAATATATCTCCATGACAATAACAACCGAAAAAAATTATACATCAACTAAGATCAATTATAGACTATTTGGAATGAATTAATCTAATTTTTCAAAAGCACTATTGCACAGGAAAATCTCTAAGTTAGAGTAAGTAGAAGAAACTGAAAGAGAGTCGAAAGAGCATTTTTTAATTTAGAGGTAGCGCATTAAATATTTGTACAGCTGAATATTTAAGACTATACTTGGAGACTTTACAGTTAGGTTTAGAATTTTTCTTAGGCTTAGTATCATAGTATATTATCGCCTGAAAATCACATACAGATCATCAAAAAGTCTCAAAAAATCCCATAAACCCATAAAAGACGTTTTAAGGTAAGCCTAAGATGGCGGTTGAAAGGGCGAATCAACCCTGCACAATGTACCACGAGTAGCGAAGATGACCGACGACGGCATTCAACAAAGTCAGCACTTGCCCGGCGTTTTCTTCTCAGAATTCGGGCAAATCGGCACAAAAATGTGAAATATTAACCATAATCATAAACAATAACGAGAAAGTAAAGTCTACCGGAAAAACACACAGAGAATGACACAAAATGTAGATACTATGCGGAAGTGAGTCGTTTGTGTAAACATTCTAACCATCAATATAAATTGCCGTCTTCGGCCATCTTTTGGTACTCATGGTGCATGCGCCATGCATGCAGGGTTGATTCGCCCTTTCATTCGCCATCTTAGGCTTTCCTAAAAAAGTATATTGTGGCTTTATGAGAGGATTATATTGGGACTTGTTGATCCTCTCAATGTGATTTTCTCGCGATATTACACTAGAATCCAACCTCGGTGCCTGGCTTCTGCCGCTATGTGTGCTTTCAATGACGCTTTTCCACCGATATTATTATTTCCATCGATTGACAAAAAGATTACACAGTCCACTTCAGTTTATAACCCAAAAAACATAAGATTACCGGACTTACGACGATATATGTCAATCGAGGTAAGATCTGTGGCCGATCATTTACTTCATCAATGAAGCGATCGTTAAGACTATCTATGAGCAGGACGGATTAACAATTTTGGAATGAAATTTTTCCAACATTACTTTTTGTGACTCATTACATAACATGCGCGTAAATGAGCACGCATATTTTATTGACCTTTTAGATGCACCTTGCGATATATTTATCAACGGTCATCATCATTTGTGATGCATTGAAAATCAGGTGTTAAATTTAACAATATATCGCTCGTTTCACCTGTATAGCAGCGCGAGTCAGCGCACGGTCTTAGAAGCTTTTTCAAGAGCATTCGCTCAGCTGTATTATTTGTTTACGAGTATTTTTTTTTCATTTTTTTTTTTTTTTTTTTTTTTTTTTATTTTTTTCTTTTTTAACCATCATCGGAGCTCTACTGAAGTAAAAGCTGGCCGAGAGGCATCCACCACGAAGCTGAGGGTTTTGCTGCGTTTTCATGGCCTCACATAAAAAACGTAAATAAACGCTCAGGTAAAATATGACTGCAAATATTTGCCAATGGGGGAGAGTGGGAGGGAGGCAGACTGTGAAGTTATAAAAACTCGTAAAAAAAAAAAAAAAAAAAAAAAAAAAAAAAAAAAAAAAAAAAACCGAGATCATTATTAGTTGTTTTTATTTACGGTTGGGTGTGCTGCTGCCGACGGGTTGGGGAGGGGGGGGGTTGTTAAAGCGGGAGTAGGGGTTAGCGTTGGAGGGTAAGTAAGGGGTGGCGCGGGCGCGTCACCAATCGCGAACTTGAGTGATGCGGCACGGCTGGCTTTCGTTGTCAAATTGTGAACAAATTCTAAACCTATATGCTGCTCTAGCTCACGATCATTTCAGTGGTGTCATTAGAAGGGGGGGGGGAGGGTTCCCAAAAGCTCTGTGGATATTAACTCATAATTAGAGATCATGAATAGATTGCGAAAAATTGCAAGGTTTAAAACTTCAGGTAAAATGAAGTTAAATGAAGCAGTAAAAACAGCTTTTGAATTATTTCTATACCCATTGATGGAAGAAGAATGTACCTACGATTATTTTTCAGCGGGTTGGAAGGTGGAAGTTTGAGGGCGGGACAAGTGTGGAGGATGAAATGCGACGAATAAATTTACTACAGCGCTCCAAACTGAAAACATTTTTTCTTGAGCATAACTTTGATGTTTTTAGTATAAAGTTTTTTTATTTCATATATTTTTTTGCAGCGTGACCATATTTTATTCGATGCATTAAGACGGAAGGGCAGGGAAGAGGGAACACATTTAATTGCATTGTTCCATGTGCGGCGTGCATAGCGCGAAGCCAGGAATTCGTCTTCCTCTCTCTTAGCCTATTTGAAGGCATGCGTTAGAAAAGGACAGAAACAGGGTCTGAAATCACGTGACAGCCTATAACCATTCTTTTCTATAACACATGCGTTCAAATGGGCAAAGAGAGAGGAATACAAGTTCCTGGCTTCGCGCTATGGCGGTAGGTATGAATGACTGTGTACTTACAGTACGGTCTTTTAATTTGACGTAACTCATGCGAATGTTCTCAATAAAATTTCAAACTTTGAATGTGTCTTTCTTTCATTTCTTTCCTTCTACAGGGTATGTCATAAACATGCGTTTTCCTTGTAACCACGTATTCTAGAGGTCAAAATACTTTAATCTCCTTATAAATAAATGTCCGAAAATGCCCCTCTTTTGAACAACAGGCCCCCAAAGTTTTAAAAAATCGATGGTTTTTTTTCAAACTTTGAAGGGCTGCAGCTCAAAAGGGGGGCATTTTTGGACACATTTCCATGGGAAACAAATGTCCTATTTTGAACTCTAGAATATGAGGTGACACGGATGACGTATGTTTCTGATACACCCTATATATAATGTCATCGAGATTCAAACTTTAGGGGGTTGCAGCTCAAAAGGGGGGCATTTTTGGACACATTTCCATGGGAAACAAATGTCTTATTTTGAACTCTAGAATATGTGATTACAAGGACGACGTCTGTTTCTGATACATCCTATATAATGTCATCGAGATTGTAGAGGCTGCGGTCAGAGTGTGCTCTATTACTGGCCAAAGTGCAAATTTGATCCAATCCAAATTAACGAACCGGAAAGGCTGGAGGGAGGGGGCGGAGAGATAGTGGCAAAAAAAAAAATAAGTGCTGCACTGCTGTAGCACAAATAGAAGCTGAGAATGGAAGGACTCACAAATCGTCGCATTAACAAGACCTATAGCGGGGAATTTAGTCGATCTGCGCAGGCGCGGTACCCACACACACACACACACACACACACAAGCGCGCGCGCGCAGTGAGGGGCATAGGCACACAGTGGAAATGATTGGCCGTCTTGTCGGCCAAAAAAGTTTATCGATCATCAATCATTAGCTTACAGAATGGAGCTCTTGCAAACTTTTGCTACTTACAAGTGATTGAAGTGTTGATTTTTGCGTAAAAACCTAAAAATGACGTTAAGCTCCCAAGACCAACCTTGTGGGTTACTTTGGACTTGTGGGTTACTTTTTCTCAACCCAAAGGTAAAAAAATCAAAATAAAGGCTTTTTAAGGTTAGGTTAGGTAAGGTTAGGTAGGTTAGGTTTTAAATTAACATGGGGTCTTATGGAGAAACCCCACAAGGAAGAGGGCAGAGAGAGAGGGAGAGAGAGAGAGAGAGAGAGAGAGAGAGAGAGAGAGAGAGAGAGGGAGAGAGAGAGAAAGATAGGGGGGGGGAGAGAAAATTTCTGGATAGGGCTCTACCTTACTCCAAGAATCAAAACCGGCTTTTTCGCACCAAACACAATTTGAACGGAAGTCCTGATTGGTTTTCATACACATTTTTCAGGTAACAATAAAAGAAAAATTTGCAATGCATCCATTTCTCACTTTTGAAAGGATCCGATTGCGGTCGTCAACTTTCAAAAAGAATTCAATGCAGTTTTCCCTCTTCCTCTTCATAATAAGGGACTTGAATAAAGTCATTCAAGGTCAAAAATGCTCAAATTCAGGTATGCTTCACGAAAGGAAATGAGCTTAAATGCAATTTACTTCCTCTGATAAAAATACTTGTATACTAAAATAATATGCTCTATATACATTATGTTTTCTTATCAGGAAGACTAAGGGCCGCTATATTACGACATCTGGTTAAGTGATAGTTTGGCAGTGATTAGAGTTCTAACCTCAGGTATACAAGGAGTGGCGTTTTAAGACCTCTGGTTATCTTCTGGTTAAGGATCGAGTCTCTTTTGTTCTCATCCTTTAACCAGTAGTTTGGCTGCCTACCGGATTGCCTTATTATGCGGTTGAGTCAAACTATTGGTTTGGATAAACCATCAAGGGTCGTAATACCGGACCGGGCCTAAAGTGCAAAGTATTCGACCGTTTTCAGGCATTCTGCTGCATGATAGATCCATGCCTTCTATCAGTAGGTTAGTACAATCTAATCAATGCGCCGGTAATGTTTGCAAGTTCCATATTTTAAACGTGCTAAGTGTTCGGTTTCCCTCGCTCCTAGAAAAATTCCATGTCATGCTAATTCGATCCTTTGACTGAGCAATTTCTAAATTTTTAACTGATTTTCAGGTGCGGTGGGTTTTGGCCGTGAGATCAAGTTATTTCAGCCCATTGTGTATTCTGCAGCATGGTCATCGCACCAGGTATTTAAATCCGTAATTTATTCATTCGAGCAATTTATTTTTGCTCTTTTTTTTATCTCATTTAAACGGCCGCTTATAAATTTGCAGAATTTCAAGCATCCACAAAAAAATGATGCCCATCAAGATAATCGTCGCGAATCTTGATGTTTTAATAATCCGTGACATTTATTGCTCGGCGGACATTTATGGTCCCCCCGTCCCGCAACCTCTCAGTTCATCAGAATATACTCATCCGCCGTAAATGTGAAAACTTGAGACAAAAGAATATTTCACCCCCCCCCCCCCTGTCAAATCTATCCAGTACTCTTCTTACCATATTCTATCGTGAAATTAATCACCTTGTGACGTATTATGAATGATTGCGTAATCGGTCTGATGCGTACTTTTGCTACAGCAATTTATAAAACCTCGATTCTTACTTGAAATTCCGCACAAATATATCAATGCGCCCATTAAAACGTTCAAAAACCACTTGTTAACTCAAGAAATCACTTCACGTTCAAACTATAATTACTAGACACCATTTTGCACCGGCATACTACCACATTGGTAGATTTACCGTGTATAATATGTAGACAACATCGTAACTACAAAAAGATGAAATTTCCTTCTATGTACATGAAATATTGGCTGCATTTGCGGTCTAGTCTCGCGTTTGAACTATAAATTATCTAAAAATAATACAAGAATTGTATGAATCCAAATGAAACATTCAAATGTTTGTAAGTTCTGTTGACGCGGTGGTTCCGTCTGTGTAACGTTGCATATCGGTGGAAAGAGTGTCTAGCGTGGCGCGGGTTGTTTGGAATGGTTGTGATTTCCTGAGTTAATGAGTGGATGTTATAGGATCTATATGTCTTATTTCTGCAGCAAAAGTAACGCAACAGATCCATTCAACTGCGCTCAATTTGGCCTTATTTTGCTTCAATGATTCTTATTGCAGATTTAGTTATTGAGACATTCCCAAAGATAAAACTTGTGATTAATGAAAAACGGTCCATCTCGTCAACCACCCTAGACTCTTCCCAATATAATTTCACAGTTATATATATCTAAACTATATTTTTTTTTAAAAATTTGTTCTATTTCTTGCCTTAAAATATGACACATTACACATGCGCTT
Organism: Trialeurodes vaporariorum; assembly: GCA_011764245.1. Taxonomy (NCBI): domain Eukaryota; kingdom Metazoa; phylum Arthropoda; class Insecta; order Hemiptera; family Aleyrodidae; genus Trialeurodes; species Trialeurodes vaporariorum. The sequence goes on along the minus strand of VMOF01000002.1, from coordinate 7,095,602 downwards.
GCGTTTAAAATGGTTGAGAAAGAGAAAAGCAAGTTCTTAGATCCGCCTCTAAAGAATCAACCAACTGAAGAAGAGACGCCACAACTAAAAGTGTCACCCTCTAAATTTTGAGCCAAAAGATGTTCGTGGTATTTCACTTGAATTTGATCGAAAATCAGCAACCCCCTCTCGATCTCCTCTTTCCTTCTCAATCCCTCTCTCTCTCCCTCTCTTTCTTCTCCCTCGCTCTCCCTCTCTCACTCTCCCTGTCACCCCTCTTCCTCTTTCTTCCTCTTTCTCTCTCTCTCCCTCTCTTTCTATCCCTCTCTCTTTCCCTCTCTTTTTCTTCCTCTTTCTTTCTCTCTCTCTCTCACTCTCTCTCTCTCTCACTCTCACTCTCTCTCACCCTCACTCTCTCTCTCTCTCCCTCTCATTCTATCCCTCTCTCTCTCCCTCTCTTTTTCTTCCTCTTTCTCTCTCTCTCTCTCTCTCTCTCCCTCTCTCTTCCTCTCTTTCTATCCCTCTCTCTCTCTCCCTCTCTCACTCTCCGTCACCCATCTTCCTCTTTCTTTCTCTCTCTCTCTCTCTCTCTCTCTCTCTCTCTCTCTCTCTCCTCTCTCCTCCCCCTCTCTCCCTCTCTTTTTCTCTCTCTCTCTCTCTCACTCTCTCTCCTCCTCTCTCTCCATCTCTTCTCCTCTTTCTCTCTTCTCTCTCCCTCATCTTTTCTTCCTCTCTTTCTCTCTCTCTCTCTCTCTCCATCTCTTTCTATCCCTCTCTCTCCCACTCCGACTCCCTCTCATCCTCACTCTCTCTCATCGCCGTCAGACCCATCTTCCTCTCTCTCTCCTCTCTCGTCTTCTCCTCTCCTCTCCTTCCTCGCTCTCTCCTCTCTCTCCTCCCGTCTCTCTCCTCCCCCTCTGATCCTCTCTCTCTTCCTCTCTCTCTCTCTCTCTCGCTCTCTCTCCTCCTCTCGCTCTCTCTCTCTCTCTCTCTCTCTTTTGGGTTAGATAATTCAGAATCTTACGCTGAACTCACTACTGCCACACCACACTAATATGCTAACACTTCATCGTACAAACGAATGCGATAAAAACTTGATGTGGCATTTTTCAGCCTTCTATTTTTTTCCCCCATTCACAATTCAAAACACGTAAAAACACGCCGCGGTCGTTCGCGGCTTCAAAATGAGTCAAAGGTTTAATGGAGTTATTTGAAATTGGGCAGAAGCAGCGTTGCCAGCTCCACATAGGAAAATTCGGGTAAAGTCAGAAGCGGACCAAAAAGTCTCACTTTCTGCTGTCTTCGCTTCGCCCATTAAAAGAAATGTGTTCGAAAAGGATAGAAAATGGGGCAAAAGTCACGTAAAAGCTTTCACTCTTCTATTCTTTTCTATCATAGCTGTTCAAATGAGTGAAGAGAGAGAAGCATGATTTCCTGGATCCATCTTTTTTTTTTTTTTTTTTTTTTTATTCTCTCACTCTAACAAAGTTAGAAATTGAGAAAGTATTGCGATGGCGCAGAAGTCTGTATGCCTGCATCCCGACATAACTTTTGAACCAATCGTCCATGTCACTGGCGCAACCAGGGTATCTTCCATCTCTCTCATTTCCCATTTGAATGTATGAGTAGGAAAAGGACAGAAGGACGGGGTTTTATCCCCTTGTCCATCCTTGTCTAACATACGTGTCTTAATGGAGGAAAGAGAGAGATGAAGAAACTCTCGGTGCGCTACTGGTCCATGTGCATCTAAATTTTGCGGACTTGCTTTTAACATTCCTGAGAGGGACTTTTTTTGTTTTGTTTTTTTAGAAATTTTCAATTTGGAGGATAAAAGGTTTTCATTAAATCAATTGGAAAATGGGTAAACACAGGGGAAAATTGGAATATTTCATACATAGCTGTTTGACTAAAATTTGAAAAAAGACGAAAAAAAAATGCAACCAGCCTACTGTAATATTAATCCCTTCAGGAGGGCCGAGGGTCTCCCCCAGAATATTAAGTTTGATTAGGTTAATTTTTTTTTTTTTTTTTTTTTTTTTCAGAGGAAACAGAATTTGTCCACAGAACAACACGGGGCGTTTAAGATCTTATCGAGAGAATTTGACTTTATCAAGAGAAACCCATTTATAAGCCATTCTTTTTTTTTCGAATGTAAATGCAGTGTCGTTGGAGCGTCGATTTTGTTCTGAATATTTTTACATTCGAGCAATCGTTTACCAACTGGCAACGCTGCGGGCAGAGAACACCTTTAAAAAAAGCTGTAACTAAAAACATTGATGGTCATAAAAAAACAGGTTACCGGTGGGGGTCTGGTCGACCGTTACTGTTGTTTGGTAGGACGGCGCGCGGTGCGGACGCGGCGGTGGGACCAATTAATGAGATCAGCCTGAAATTTGTTTAAAATCCCCTAGAAGTTAATAATCACAAGGCGTTGGGATCACCTTATTTGCCTTCTTTTTTTTCTCTTTCCCATTTCGTCCCCTCTCAAAAAAAAAAAAAAAAAAAAAAAAAAAAAAGGAGGGGGAAAAACACAACTTCTTCAGGTTGATCATTTCCGATCATCGTTTAGAAATCATTGAAGAGGAGAAACAGAGATAAAAAAAAAAAGAAAAAAGGAGATGAAGAAAAAAAATCCTGGTGGTAAAATGGTATACAAAATGGTAATTGAGTCGGTCATTTGAATGTTACTAAGTAACCGGGCCTAGTTAGCTCCTCACCTTCGAGGATGGGACCGGCCATCACGGAGTTGCCAGAAGTCGCAGCTTTTGGGGGCCCGGGTGACCGACCAGATGGCGTTAGTTTTAATGGTGTAACGTGAGATTGCGTTGTTTCTTGTTGTTGTTGTTGTTTTATCAAATGTTTGTCCAATATAATAAGTGTGCATTCTATAATTACCAAAGCGTATTTATTTTATTGTATTTTTATCTACCATTTTGAGTTATACCAAGTTTTGACACTTTTACCGAAAAGTGTCTGGTGGAGCTACCCCCCTATAGCTAGTAAAAAAAATAAACGTTACAATGGGGCTATTGCACACTTTTGCTATAAGCGATTTAATAGTCAATTACGGCGTAAAAAACCCCAAAAAAACGATGGCGGCACTAAAAACTTCCAAAATCCACTCCTCACTCATAAACGCAGTTATTTGCGCGAGCGTAATGGGGCCGAAGGCACTAAAATGGGAGATTCCATCTTTAAATTTTGTCACTCTTTCTGTGTTGACAAGGATGATTCACAGAGTAATAGTCATCAAGTGATGATCCCATCCGATGAATGGGGCCGCAACACCTAGTGAACCGGTGTCAAATGAAAGTAGTCTCTTATTGGTCACTTCTTGATGGAGTTTCAGAATTGTTAGATGGGAATCTCTCATAGTTAGTGCCTTCGGCCTGTACCATTACGCTCGCGCAAATAACTGCGTTTATTGAGTTTAGGAGTGGATTTTGGAAGTATTTAGTGCCGTAATCGTTATTTTTTGAGGTTTTTACGCCATAATTAACTGTTAAATCGCTTATAGCAAAAGTGTGCAATAGCCCCATTTCAAAAACCCAAGACTTGTCTCCTTCATTGAATTAATTATTTTCCCTTATTTTCTAGACTTCCAGCCCTAAATTTAAAACCCGAATGAGGTGCTGATGTCTGATGCATCATGAACGATTCATATTCTATACTTACATAGAGTTGTATTACATAGCCCTCTGTATAGCAGGAGTCTTTAACCTTTTTCCTAGCGCACCTCCGCTAACCAATTAAATTTCATCAGTAACCCTTTTCTTCATATACACGTACATAATGATCGATGCGGGGTGGATTGCTTTTTTGGTGTCTCAAATAAATTGCGCAGGCAACAATATTCAATGGTCAGTACACTGTGCTGGGTAATCTTAATTTTCTCTTACAACTTTGCTCTGAAACAACGAGATATATGAGAAAGGACCCTTTTCCTGCCAAATTTGGATGCATATTGACTAATGGGTTAAAAGTTTGAGTTGAGTCACAGACAGACAGACGAACGTACTGACGGACATTTTTTGCGGTTATGATTTTTGAATTCAGAGGGATATACAATGCCAAGAAATGGAAATACCCCATAACTTCTAACCTTTTTATGATGACAATATTTTCTTATTGGAAAGGGAGAAAGTAAAAAATATTGAATTGAACTAGTGACATAGACCTAAAAATGGTCGGTTTCACCATTTATAAGGGGAGGCTCAGAAGTCGCCGCCTCCGATTTTGAAAACAATGGGTCTGTTGCAAACTTTTGCTACAAGGATAAAAATGTATTATTCCAATGTAAAATCGCCTGAAAAGTCCATTGGTGGCATCATTAAGTCATGAAATACAATAGTAAACTCACAAGAGGCGTTTATTGAAATCCAAGATGGTGGCAAAATATCGAGGAATCTGAATGTATGCACCGTGATCATCCAAGGATTGCCAACGTTTACAACCTCATTGGAGGTAGAGGTTATGTGTTTGTTTACGTTGTGATTGGTTGTGATCGATGTTGTGAGGTTGGCTATCCTTGAATGTTCGTGGTGCATGCATACGGATTGCTCGATATTTTGCCGCCATCGTGGATTTCATTAAACGCTTCTTGTGAGTTTATTATCTCATTTCGTGGCTTTCTGATGCCACCATTGGACTTTTCAGGCGATTTTACATTAGATTAAACACTCTCAATCGTTGTAGCAAAAGTTTGCAACAGACCCATTGCACGAAAATGTAACTAAAGTAAAACTATTAGACCCGTGCTTCTCCTTTTTTGCCAATGGGCCCTCCTAAAGCGTCAGGAATTTTTTGAAAGTTGCCGAAATTCACGTAAATATTCGGAACGCTCTCCGTTAGGGTGTTTTACGTGAATTTCGGCAACTTTCAAAAAATTTCTGACGCTTTAGGAAGGCCCATTGGCAAAAAGTGAGAAACACGGGTCTAATAGTTTTACTTTAGCTACAATTTCTTGCGATCGTTTTCAAAATCGGAGGCGGCGACTTCTGAGCCTCCCCTTGTTTGTAAAGTTAAATTGCCTCCATGCTGTGTTAGTTTAACTACTTTTGAATTGTAAAACTAACGGGTTATAAGTTTTTTTCTAAACTTCCATTACTTTTAACTACCTATAAAGTAAATAATTTTTTGTCAGCATATATATATATACGTATGTTACTCTGCTGTGCACCTCATTCCCTTCCTTGAGCAAGGGTGGATCCAGCAATTTGGCAACCACGAATTCATCCCATTTGAACGTATGAGAAACAATCGATTCTTGAGGGGGCAGCCCTTTTACTAATCGATTGTTTCGCTTGCATTCAAATGGGAATAATACACAGTTGCCAGACTTCATCTGTGGTAACGCGGCCTTGTATCCCTGCCCGCAGATGAAGAAAGAAAACTACCTGTCAGAAAAAAGAAAATAATTAGGATGACGTCACCTCTTTAGTCTTATCCACTATCAGCGACGAAGAGAGGAAAACTAAAGAATTTATGGGAACCACGGTAAGACCAACTTATCGCATTAATTACCTTTCCCACTAGAAAACAAGTTGTTAAAAAAAAAAAATTTAACTTCATTCCGGGAGATTCCGTCGCTCCGATGTCGAAAAGATAAAGAAAACTGTTCAGAGAGATCGGGCCGTAAGTCAACGAATGGGACACATAAATACTTTGTCGAACAGAATAAACTAACAAGTTGGGAGAAGCGCTTTGAATTCCAGAGGAAAAGGAGGTAGTTTGACGTGGATATTTATTATTTTATTAGGGAGAAGGGGACTTTGGGGGTGGGGTGGGGTGGGGGTTTAAAAAAAAACAAAAGCAAACAGGCTGAAAAACGCGGCCATTGTTTCAAGAATCAAAATGATGATATCTTAGAATGGAATCGGCCTGAATCGCAGGATTGGTTTGATGCGTGGTGGACTTGGTGAGAGAGAAGACGAGACCTAACCTAACCTCACCCGCCGAAAACGGTGTTTCCGACGCTTTCAAATGGGGCTGAAAAATGCTTCGTAGCTTTGTCGGCAGTCGCAAGCTCACCAGCCACCGATGAGGCGGCCGCAGACCACCGAACAAACACCAATGATCGCGTATCCATTGTTGTCTCTCATTATGCCTCTACGCGACGCACGACGCATTAGAACTCTTATTCCACCGCGCACAGTGGATACTAAATTTAATATTTGTTGGATACTAAATGTAATCTTTGTTGCCCAACAACCCCTTACAACAAATATATTTCTGTTCTGTATTCGTATTAACTTAAGTTGTCTCCCAGTCAACCTCTGTGGTCTAGTGGTCAGCGCACCTAGACACTTTATAACTCTGAAGTCCCGGGTTCGAATTTCAGCCGATGTGACAAGATTTTACGGTCTTAGATTTAGTCATCTAGGAAGGAAATGGATGTAATTCTTCTTTATTCCTTCTTCTATAGCCCCTTTACACTACCTCTTATTTCTTCCATTTTGTCTGATGGGCCCTAGTTGGTGAAAGAGGACTTTTAAACTTCCAAAACTTAAGCCTCTACCCCTTAAATCGATAAAAAGAATAAACTAGAGAGGTCATAGAGTCGGTCCCTCTAACCATAAAAGCATAGCTAAAAATTGTTGTCCAGTCACTATGGGAATCATGAGAATGTTTCCTCTACATCTTGTGTCTTCGTACCAATGTTATGAACATCCGAAAACAGAAGTGTAGATTCTCTGCAAGATAGTCAGAACATCCCGTTTTCAAAATTTTAGAGAGAGAGAGAGAGAGAGAGAGAGAGAGAGAGAAAGAGAGAGAGAGAGAGAGAGAGAGAGAGAGAGAGAGAAGAGAGAGAGAGAGAGAGAGAGAGAGAGAGAGAGAGAGAGAGAGAGAGAGAGAGAGAGAGAGAGAGAGAGAGAGAGAGAGAGAGAGAGAGAGAGAGAGATGAAATCGTTGACCAGTCTTTGAGAATTTCCGTTCCACTGTGCGACGTGAAGCATGCAGTGGTGCAGTTTCGCGCTTGCGCAGCTCCTTTTTTTTTCTTTACCTCTTTCCTATCTTATTATTATGTTCTTTAGCGCACTTGACCGACGTTCTCGACTAATTGGACTCGTCCACTCCGCCTTTAGTCGTCCAGCCACGGGAGAGCTCCGTTGGGTGTCCTGACAGTTGATTAAGGTAACTATAAGTGAGCTTTATAAATCCGAAGAAGGACGGAAAAAGTGTCCTCATTTATAAGTGCAATTTACTCGTGTCAGTACTTGGGTATGAAACAAAACAAAATACACAACAAGTGTATGCCCAGCAATAAAACGAAGAGTCGGATTTTCGGGAGTGGGCGTTAAGGTTAACCCTCTATGGCATGGCGTTATCCATAGGTAACACGCGGTATTTTAATTTCTAAAAAATCAAGAAATGTGGTGCTATTCATTCTGCATGATGTTACCTGCAGGTAACAATACGGCCGATGTGGGGGGATTATAATCTAGTAGTGCCAACATGAAAAAAAATCCCTATTTCCCCCCTGAAATCAGCAAAAAAAAATTAATTCATGCCATAGAGGGTTAAGGTATCTCTCGGCAAATTGAAGCTTATCATTCTTTTTTCGTTAACCCTTTTTTGACCGACGGTATACTCAAAAGAACCACAATTTACACGGAATGGAATGGAAAATGCAAAAAAGCAATACACACATCAATTATTTGCATAAAAAATCAGCAACTATCTCCCTTGGCAGTTCAAAAAACTAAAGGGTTAAAACGATCGTTCGGAGTGTCTTTAAGTGACGCTATTGGTCAATGCAATGTAAGACTGACTGTTACTTTGATATGACTGACTGTTACCATGGTAAATTGTTCTTTAGTGAAACAGCTATCTATGGTCCCAGTGGCGGATCCAGAAAATTTTTCTGGGGGCACATCTGTGAAATATTGAAATTTGAAGCGTCGGTGGAAGCAATTTCTGGTTATTTTCTATTGGAAAAGGCAAAATTTGAGGCTTCTGGGAGGGGCACGTACACCCCCCCCCACCCATGGATCCGCCATTGCATGGTCCGTTGGTCCATGAGCAGCTTTCAGCCCCCCGTCAAACTCAAAAATGATTCGCATTGGAACGGCCATGGTCGCCCGCAGCGGGGGGCAAGAGGGAGCACTCCCCCCCCCCCCCTGGAATTCAAATAAGTCAAAATTTCACGGTAAAAAATAAAAGGAAAAAAGAAAATGCAATGTTAATCAAAGGAGTACTGTTAACAAACTTCATTATTTGTTTATTTTGTAATTTTAACTCATTTTTTGCAAGGAATATTAGAATTAAACATTTTCCTTGATATCATTTTCGTCAGCTGTCCCTTTATCTATTATATCAAACACGTCAAAATTATTACTATTATTTGATACACCTACCATGGCTTAATAATTGTACACCATTTGGATGAAAAATAAAGTTTTCCAGCTTTTCCCCTGGGGGGGGGGGTCTACAAGACCTTTCATTAAGCTTCAACAATTTTGCCCCCCCCCCTCCCTTGGAAATTTTTCTGCGGGCGCCCATGGCAACGGCCAAGTCATAATACGCGATGCTCATAACCAACAGTGGTGGATCTAGAAATCTTTCAAGGAAGGGGCTGAGGTCCGGGGGGGGGGGGGGCTTAAACCTAACTGTCAACAAAAAACCCAACATTTCCTCGACCAAGATCGAAAAAGACTCCCTAAATGATAAGTATAATACATTCAGCCGCATAGATCAAATTTTAACAAGGCAACTATTTGATAAATAGTGGAAGGAAGGGAAAAAGTTGAGAGCACCGCTTTAAATAAATAAAAAAATAGCCAGTTAAGGACAGAATCCATGGAAAGGGCGGGAGAATCGGCGACTTATAGAGATTACTGATGGAGGAAAACGAAAAGGTAAAGCGAGGGGAGAGAGTGTAAGAGTGTGTGCACAAGAGAGAAAGAGAGAGAGAGAGAGAGAGAGAGAGAGAGAGAGAGAGAGAGAGAGAGAGAGAGAGAGAGAGAGAGAGAGAGAGAGAGAGAGAGAGAGAGAGAGAGAGAGAGAGAGAGAGAGAAGTGACAGAGAGAGAATGAGCGGGACGCAAGGAATTCTGTCATTCATTGCGTCCAATTACAAAGCATAAACATGGGTTGTCGCTCGTAAAAAAAAAAAAAAAAAAAAAAAAAAAAAAAAAAAAAAAAGTTAATTATCGGCGTGAATTTGTGGCGGTCGCGGGTTTTCTTATTCTCTCTCTCTCTCTTCAAGCAGTCCAAGCCCTGAATGAAGCGTATTAAAGCCGTAGGCCGCAATGAATTATGATTTTAGGGCGTAAAATTTCGCGGTATTTTCACGACCTCGGCCACACTTACGAGCCCCCTCCCCCTCACTACCCCTGCCACCCGCGACTCATCCGCGACTCGATTCGCTAGTTCCGATTCGGAGGGTGGAGGCGAAGAGACGCGACCAACTCGACGGAACAGACGTGTTAAATTCGCCAATAATTTTGTTGAGTTGCGGTCTGTTGGAAGTTGTATGGTTGGTTGTTATTACGAGGAGATTAATCTGTCCCAGGTCCTCGTAAATAAAGTTCGCGTATCACACACGTCAAAGGCCTCAAACGAACGCCAAGTCGTCAAGGACGACGAAACGTCTTAAAATGGAGCATCTGTCGGCTTACCTCGCTCTCACTCAAACGGACGCGATTCTTTGAGGCGGGTTCTTTAACTGCCTGATTTAAAAAAGGAAAAAGAAAAAGAACCAAGTTGAACTGTATTTCCTCACTTTCCCGTACTTTCCATTGAGTATCCATCAGATATTTTAATTGACTGTTCTTCATTACGGCGACGTCACTCGATTAATGCAACCTAATAATATCACAGAATAATACAATCAGAACGGAAACTTTGTCGGATTTTGAAGCAAATTCATTTCGCGTCCGCCATGTTGGGATATAAGATGTTTACATCTGGATTCGCGCTCGAAAAAAAAATTTAGGACATGATCCGCGAAATTTTCATTCTGGAATGCCATTAGAATAAAAGTGTGGCCGGAAACTTAAGATTTCTTTCCAGAATTTACAGAAATAAATGAGTTTCAACACAAATCACACACGCCGCCATGTTGGGATATAGGACCACAGCGTTGCCTATTGATGCCGGTAAAATCCAAACTTGTTTCCATTGGCTCTTATGGAAGTTTCCGTTCTGATTGTATTATTCTGTGATAATATGACCGAATGAAAAGATCGTTTCAGCGTGACGTCACAATAACCGTAGGTATAGTTAATCATTTCCAACGTATTTTATCTCTCTCAGTTTTACATGACCATTAAAAAGGTTATCTCTTTCAAGACCAAACTCTCACTGAAAAACAAAGCGATAGTCATAATACCAGATTCTAGTCATATTACCAGAAACATAACAATGTGTGATTGTCTATAGTAGTTTGACCAGGAAATTCTGGTGTTATACCAGAATATGGTCATCGAACTAGAATTTTATACATTTTTTCCAGAACTATGGTATGCAAACACTAGAATTCTGGTAATTGTACTATCGCTTACTTATAGGTTCACATATATTTTCATGCTTCTATGGTAATATTTTTTTTTTTTTTTTTTTTTTTTTTCAGAGCAAAAACGAGACGATTTCGACAGAGTTTTGAGTCAGAAATAAGCTCTACGTGTTTTTCTTTTTTTGTTTTCTTTCTTTTTAGTGGCGTATACGGTGAAAAAGTTTGGATCACAAGAATTCAGAATGTAATTATACGATGAATTTCAATTTTAGAGAGGGAAAGTGCGAGCCGCGAGTTCTCGTGAGAAAGAGGGATATATAATATATTATATATATATATATATATATATATATATATATTAATATATATATATATATATAATATATATATATATATATATATATATATATATATATATATATATATATATATATATATATATATATATATATATATATATATAAAATATATATATATATAAAGATGCGGCAGGAATGAACCAATCCGACCAAGAATATGCTTACTCCCGTAAAAAAATTGAGGTAATACATCCTCACACCTATATTAATGCACGAAGATTATAATACCCAATAAAAAGTTGTGTGTTACGTATTAATTATTGCATTGGTGTACATCAGTCATATAAGAAAAGTCGGCTTATGCAGAACAAAAAGTGTGCAAAGGCAGAGAGACAAACGAAAGCCTCAAAAGTTATGACTTCCTTAAAAGTACACATATAACTATTCCTGCGACGCGTGCGGAAAAGATCTCGGAGCTGAAAATTTGGTAACATACTGTTGCAGTTTCGCTGTTCGTAGGTTTCACTCCAGTAGCGAAGCGTGAAATTTGACAACGATGTACTTTCTCCATTTAAACTCACTGAAAGAATCGAATGCTTCGGTCATCGGCTATGACCATTGACCAGATGTTTCGACCTTTCTACTGTGTTTAAAGGGGAAAAAAGAAACGTTGCCAAATTGCTCGCCTCGCCACTGTTTCCCTCCAAGAGCACTTTCGTGAGAACTTGTATGTATAAGTTAGTGCATACTAAACGTGTAAATCCAAACTGATACGAACCAAACCTTTACCCCTTATGGGCTAAGCCCGAGTATACTCGTTTTTCTCCTCTAGTCTATTTCACATTGATTCAGTTTTCATTTCGGATAAACGCAAATATGGACGAAAACACTACAGTAGAAAAGGTCTCGTCGGGTGCCTTCAATTCTTCGTATAGGCAATTCTCAACTCCCCCAAGTACGAACAGCCAACTACCTCACCTGTAGAAACGGAGAAGTGGGGTTCTCTTGAACTAACCTGGTCCTTAAAGCACGGAAAAAAAAGATTAGTGAAAATAACCATACGGATACCTGATTTTGGCACCTGCTAGATGTTATGGTAAACTTGACCAGAAGTATGGTACATTTACCGATACTTTGAGTAAATTCGACATGCAATCGGGTAACATCACCTAGTACCTAGTCAAAACATAGTATACTTCTGGTTAACATTACCATAACATCTGGCAGGTGCCAAAATCAGGTATCCGTATGGTTATTTTCACCGTAGTTTTTTTTCCGTGAGGGTTAAGAGTTGTTTATATGGTATTGATGTAAAGACGGTTAAGTGTCTCGCGGCTTAGGTCGAATTTTGGTGATGTTTTCACGAAAACATAGTGCCACTTCCATACCCGTAGATTTCAACTGCATGCGACTATTATACTCTGTTCAGGATAAGAAGGCGGGTGAGAATTCAGGTAGTAATGCACTATTTAGCAACAGTGCGGCTATACCGGCTACTCCAACCCTTCGCAGTGGCCGTTGTTCTTCCGACTTCTCTCTTGGCACGAAGGATTTCCGAGAACCGACAGACTCAACAATTTACACACGTCCAGTAAAAATTGCGAACGGTCAAAAATACGAAAAAACGGACGAAATTTTCGCCCTAAAGGGCCAAAACTCGGCAAAAATAGTCGACTTTGAATATTGATGACTCTCATATATTCGATATTAGACGAAATATTCTGAATTTAATTCCGACTGAAAAATACGAATTTCTGAGAGTCATCAATATTCGAAATCGACTATTTTTGCCGAGTTTTGGCCCTTTTGGACGAAAATTTCGTCCGTTTTTTCGTATTTTTGACCGTTCGCAATTTTTACTTGACGTGTGTAAATTGTTGAGTCTGTCGGTTCTTGGAAATCCTCCGTGCCAAGAGAGAGATCGGGAGAACAACGGACACTGCGAAGGGTTGGAGTAGCCAGCATAGCCACACTGTTGCTAAATAGTGCATTACTACCTGAATTCTCACCCGCCTTCTTATCTTGAACAGAGTATAACCTGGTCCTTAAACAGTTAAGAGTTGTTTATATGGTATTGGTGTAAAGCCGGTTAAGTGTCTCGCGGCTTAGGTCCGATTTTGGTGATATTTTCACGAAAACATAGTGCCACTTCCATACCCGTAGATTTCAACTGCGTGCGACTATTAGGGTGTCTACGTTCTACACTGTAGAAACCTAGCTACCCTTACAGTGGCACAGTTGATGAAATGATGAATAGAGTGCGACAGTGTGCAGTGTCACTAAACATTAGATGGGTACTTCCAATGGGGGTGAGGGGGGGGGGGGTTTAAGTTTAAATCTTCTCGCATAATTTTTCAACTCCTTTTCGACAGACAGAGACACTCAATCCACCGATATGTTGCACGCTCTGTGAGCTTGTGTAATGAGGCTCTTCCTTTCCCTTGCCACCTCCGCCAATTGGTGTCGCCGGTGTCGGATGAAGGGAAAAGAGGCATAAATAATCGTGATTTGAGCAGGAGCAGTCAGTGGAGGAGTAGAGGTGGAAGCGCCAAACACTATGAGCAGGCGCGATAGAGCCGACCCTGCGCCCTGCGGCTGCGGTTGCAACTTCCTTTCGCCGCCTCGCCCGCGCCCGCCGCAAGAGTGCGAGACGATCGCGTGATACTTCCGGTATTCCGTAGCAATTTTGATGAATGTCCCGAAAGCAGTTATTTATGTTTGCAAGGCAGGAATAATAACTCAGTTGCCACTTCTGCCATATTTTAATCATAGACTAACTAAACAGTAAATACAGGGTGTTGAAAAACTGTTCCCGAATATTTCAGGGGCGGATTCTACAGGTCAAAATAAGACTTTTTTTCTCTATAAGCATGGGTCCGAAATTGCAGTCTTTTCGAGTTACAGTGTTGCAAAGTTTCCGAAAAACAAATTGAAAAATTGTCATAACTCCCTCGTGAATTTTTCTTAATGCTCGTAAATAGGTACTCTGGTGTAGTTTTAGGCGCTCTTGCCGATTTTGGCCGTGAAAATGCTGTATGCTAAAATTTTAGGGGGGTTGTGGGGGTTTTTCTTGATTTTTCTCACTTTTTTTGGCCAAATTATGTGAAAACATGCTTTCGGATTCATTGAACCCGAAAACGATTAGCATTACTCAAAAGTTCGTACAAAAGTATGCATTTTTAGTTCTTACAAGTTTTTCCAATTCGTAAACCATTTCCGAGAAAATCGTCCCTGAAGGTGCAGAGGTTGGCCAATGATCGCCTTTTCTTTGATTCTGTCAATTCTTGGCCGACTTCTCCAACTTCAGGGACGATTTTCTCGGAAATGGTTTACGAATTGGAAAAACTTGTAAGAACTAAAAATGCATACTTTTGTACAAACTTTTGAGTAATGCTAATCGTTTTTGGGTTCAATGAATCCGAAAGCATGTTTTCACATAATTTGGCCAAAAAAAGTGAGAAAAATCAAGAAAAACCCCCACAACCCCCCTAAAATTTTAGCATACAGCATTTTCACGGCCAAAATCGGCAAGAGCGCCTAAAACTACACCAGAGTACCTATTTACGAGCATTAAGAAAAATTCACGAGGGAGTTATGACAATTTTTCAATTTGTTTTTCGGAAACTTTGCAACACTGTAACTCGAAAAGACTGCAATTTCGGACCCATGCTTATAGAGAAAAAAAGTCTTATTTTGACCTGTAGAATCCGCCCCTGAAATATTCGGGAACAGTTTTTCAACACCCTGTATACCGGTCATCAATCATTTACGTTTTCGTTGTATCGATCGATGAGATTGCCTATAAAAGAGCTTTGTGATTCGTTGAGAGGTGAAAAAAAGTAAAAAGTCAGTGCGTCATGTTAACCATATCGTTAACCCATGGAGTCCCAGCGGGTCGTCAGCACTCAGCAACCCGTATTATGTGTTTGTGACCAAATCACAGTAATGGGTCTGTTGCATACTTTTGCTACGACAGTATAGAACCTTGATTCTTGTGGAAAATTCGGCGAAAATAACGATGTGCACATTAAAAACGTTCAAAATCCACTCATTAACTCAGGAAATCACTTCAATTTCAAACAGATCGCGCTACACTAGACACTACTTGCACCGGCAGACTAGAAGATAGATGGTCAAGCCACCGTGCATACTGCATAAGTAAACAACATCGTAACTATAAAATGACGGAATGCCCTACTAAATACATGAACTATTGACTGCATTTGCTGTCTGGTCTTTTCGGTTTTTCAAAGATTACAAAATAATACAAGAACTGTACGCATCTAAACGAAACATTCCAATGTTTGTAAGTTCTGCTCTTGTTTAAATAAACGAGATGGTTCCATCTATACGTAGTTATAAGTCGGTGATATAGTGTCTAGAGTACCGCGGGTTGTTTGAAATCGAAGGTATTTCCTGAGTTAATGAGTGGATTTTGAAAGTTTTTAATGTGCGCATCGTTATTTTCGCCAATTTTACGTTTAAACACTGTTATATTGATGTAGAAAAAGTACGCAACAGACCCATTTAAGACCGACGTTACTTTTAAACGAATTTTGGGATTTTGTAGCACCTATCGCACCTTCCTGGACCCCAAAAATGTCCGTGTTTTTCATTTTTTCGTCTTTTTAGTTTTATTATGGTTTTTTCCCCTCTGACACTGAAACTACCTGTTGTCAAAAATATACAAAACTTAAAATATGTATATAGTATATACGTTAATATGCACATTCGATAAGCTAAAAGCTGCTTAGAACAAGGGATCGCTGACAGAACGCACCTATCGTAAGATTTACCAGAACTTGGTTTAAATATTTGACAATCCAAGAAAATTGTAAATTTTACGGTTTCCATGGTTTGACTTGGCAACACTGGCATCCCAAACCGTTCCTAATCCTAGTCGACCAAGAGAATCTGATCCGAGCGCAGAGGCAGAGAGTGTTGAGTTGACGAAGTTAGTGACATTATTATATCCCCCGAACTAATTAAATGAGCTTCTCACTCACTCCTGTCAAGCAGTATTGCCGGATTTGGCGGGAAATTCAAACATTTTACGCTTGAGTCCCACAAATCGATAGTTTACACGGGTTTGAACGGGCGCTTTGCAGCGTTACCAAATTACAAGGGACACCACTGATCAGTTCGTACTAGCGGAGACAAAGATACCTGGCCAGGATTATGCAATAAGTGATTCAGAATATAACATTCGACGCATGTATTTGGTGAGTTGCGCGTTGCATACTCTGGCCAGGTATCTTTGAACCCCGATAGTACAAGTAAAAAAAAAAAAAAAAAAAAAAAAGTGGCAACAATGGAGCGGCACTGTATCACTTCATCAGCAACGGTTCATCCATCGACAAAGCAACAGGACATTCGAAGTTCGAAAGTCCTTTGTACTCTTCGGTGTATATTTTCCTCGGCTTCAAAGCCGCGGGGCGACGGCGACGCGACGGGCGGAGAGGCTGCTGATTAGCTCTGCGGAGTCTCCTTTTTTTTTATGGTCCAGAGAACTCACTCCTTCGAAGGAAAACGTAAAACGGTGCGATCGGTGCAGTGATGAAGACCTTAAGTCGAGTCAACCATTGGTCCCTTCTCGGTTTCATTAAAGGGAGGGCGGGGGCGGAGGGCGGAAGGCGTTACGAATCTTCGACGACAAGTCGAAAAAGCTTGGCGGATGATGAGTTAATTTTCCTATCACTCCGCTCAGTGGAGAGAATGCGCTCAGAGAATATAGAACTTGGAAAAGCAAGTCGAAGGTGATTACTTTAAATCAGTGCACTATGGTCTGAGATCTTGAAAAACTGGCCAAAAACCAGAAAGTATAAATTTATCATCAATTTATCATTTATAAACTTGTTAGACCGATTTCAATCAATGAGAACACTTAAAACAAGTAATTTAGACCGATTTCAATCAATGAGAACACTTATAACAAGTAATTTAGACCAAGAAATTTCACTGAAAAGTTTTAAATCAACCTTAGAAGGTCAGAAACGATAGATTTTGATGACTTTTTACCACAGATTTTTAGCCACTTTTTTTCGATCTCAGACCATATTGCAGTGCTGCTGTTTAGCGTAGACGTAACTGTAAACGCATTTTCAAATGAAGCTGTTGCAAACTTTTGCTACAGGCTTACGAGTTATAGTTGACATCAGGGTAAAACTCTGTTAAAATGACGATAAGCGCATTAAAATATCACGAAATCCACTCTCAAACTCATAAAATTACCACCTAAAACCCGATACAAAAGGCGGTAATCACCGCCATTACGATCTCGCGTTAGATAGCATTTTATGAGCTTGAGAGTGGATTTCGTGATTTTTTAGTGCGCTTATCGTTATTTTTATGGGGTCTCACCCATCAAGCGACTATTAATTTGTTTGTAGCAAGAGTTTGCAACAGCTCAATTTAACTATGCTTACAGGCAGAAGTTTTGCATTTCCCTCCAATTCTTTTTTTTTGGGAGTGAGTGGGACTGCTTTTTACGTCAGAGAGTATAACATTGAATTTTTCAAACAAAGTTTATTCAAAAACTCGAAAGAGTAAATGATAATGGTTACAACTCAATCAGTACGCAATCGTGCACTTTTTTTTACATACTTATGTTGAATTTATTAAATTTGCGTTCAGACTTTGCGCTTGGCTAGCTGTGGTCCCTTGATGGAGCTTTTGTTTGGGAGCACTGACGCAATTAAGACACTCATCAAACTCCAAAGGCGTCGAAAAAATATAACATTGGCAAGATATCAGATCGACTCCTAAGTATGGAATCCTTGAGTTGCCGCTAGATGGCGTCCGATGGAACTATGCCCGTGTTAAGGGATGAAAACTGTGCTGGCACTGAAAACTTACCTTCTTTTTAATTAGTCTGATTTTTCCTCTTTAAAATTTTTAAAGAGGGAGGGGAAGGTATTGATTGCCAAAGATGAATACTCTCTCAGGGGCCGTGATTGATAAAATTGTCCGTTAAGTCAACGAATCTTTTGCAATGTGCGACAGTTTCCCTCGCGCAGCGACCGCGCGACTTGGAGAAGCGGTTTTATGATTTTTGAAGTCAGTGGGAAACTCTGTCTCCGGCTTCTCACCCCTAATTTCCTCCCCCCCCCTCCTCCATGCGCCCCCCGGGTATTTCCCGATCTATTTTTCCGGTCCGACCGCGATTCAGACCCCTTATTCAGTGTTGCCAGATTTTAGTAAAAATTGCCAACTTTTACACTAATTGTAAGTATATACTCTATAGCAGAGGGCTGCCGTTTTGCGTATAATCAATGCTATTTTTCTATTCACCGATGATGTCACCGGTTGAGAAAAGATTACACAGTTCAGTTCAGTGCATGACTGTAATAAACTAAAATACTCGTAGCTGTAATCTTTTCTCAACCGGTGGAGTCGTCGCGGTGACTTTAAAAAACTTGCGGACATTTTAATTAATCAACGGAGTTTCCACCGATTAAGGAAAGATTACAGATCAGAGTATTTTCGTGCATTACAGTCATACACTGAACTGAACTGTGTAATCTTTTTTCAACCGGTGGAATCATCGGTGAATAGAAACATAGCATTGATTATACGCAAAACGGCAGCCCTGCATAGGAAAAATCGGATAATATCCAAAAAATGACAAAGCTGCCCTTATTTTTCTTTGACCGTGGCATTAGACTGCAGTTATCGAGAACCACAGCCTGTAATCGCTCACTATCGAGTTTATCCTTGATTTGGTCGATTTAGAACTGCCATGAAGATGGTGACGGGAAATATGATCCAGCCGGCTGGATAAAGCATCGTAGTCTGAGAGGAAAAGATTATGGTTTGTCATTTTTTCTCCATTTCTCCTTCGAAGAACCATGATACACAAAGGAGCTCAAACAACCCCACCCCAAATTCAATACACTCATTGCCAGTGTGAAGATTTAATTCTGAAGAAAAAACAGTGCGCTAACGTCAGAAGCCACGGTACAATGCATAGTAATTTGTAGTGATCTTAAAAATGATTTCAATTCATTTCTGCACAGAAAAAAACAAAACCACAAAACCTTTGGTAGAAAAATGGTCCAGCAAAAGACTTTAGTTGGGCCAACCAAATTTTTTATTCACCCAGCAAAATCTCTTTAGTTAAGCGTAAAGAACCTTTGGTTGGCTCAACTAAAGTCTTTTGCTGGATCATTTTTCTACCAAAGGTTTTGTCAGCGCTACCAAAGTGTTTTTTTCTGTTTTTTCTATGTGAAGTTATTAATTCTAAATTTTCATCACAAAGGCCCGTGTATGCGTTACGCATCATATGATGATGCAAATAGGTTTATAAAAAAGTCCTTTTCAGGGCCACCTATTGAAATCGAGCTTTTTAAAATATTCAAATCTTCAAGTCCTACTATGGGCGAAATTTCTCCGAAATTTGAAAATATTGAGTTGAGTCCTTTCTCATTATAAGGACGCATATTAAGAGCCTTCAGTTGAAGCGAGAGTCCAGAGGGCAAGAGGTAAAAGCTGGTTATAAACTTGATGTTTGCCGTTATTCAACGTATTTTTAAAAGAGTTTTCGCGGTATTTTGGCCAGAAGAAACGAGGGATGAAGAAATCCGATGGGATTAAATGACAGAGCGGAGAGGAAAACCAGCGATTTTTGGGGAAAATCAGTTAAGTGCCTAAACATTTTTGAAAATTAATCACAAAAAAACGTTGTGGCATGTTGTTCTGTAGTATAAATTTTACGTTATTTCCATTGCCTTGATTGCAGTAGCGGCCCGTGAGATTTGGCAACCATGCATTTTTCCCACTTAAACTTAGGTAAAAAATCGATTCAAGCGGAGGCTGGCAGCCTCCTCGAGTTTCGATTGTTTTCCATGTATTTAAATGGGATAAAAACACTGTTGCCAAATCGCACGAGCCGCCACTGCTTGATTGGACTTTTATTGGATTGCTTAACTTAGACATTATGAGAGGAAATTCATCCCAAAATTCGACAAATGTTTGATTTAAAAAAAAAAAAAAAAAAAAAAAAAAAAAAAAAATCGTAAAAAACTTAAATTTTCATATTGTTGTACTAAGCAAACATAATTTAAGGCAGGCCTCATTTACTTTCCCTGGTTATCATCTAAACTTAATATTTGGAGAAGTTTTGATTAAAAAAAAAAAAAAAAAAAAAAAAAAAAAAACGTTAAGGTTTAAAATTTTAAATTTTCAAGGTTTTCGTTGAACTTCAAAAACTCCATGATTCCAATCTCCGACATTTACATGAGCTCAGCTCAGAATTCCTGAACGTGTACATATCTATATTCCCAGAGGATCAATAGAACTGTTGGGAGTGACGTCGCGTCGGTAGAAATGAGTTATTCAATAAACGAATGAGCTAAAAACTGAACAATCAACCGTCATAACCACATTAAAAACAAAACTCTAAAAAAGGAGAAGATAACAACAAGACTGAGCTGAGAGCGAGATACAGAAGGAAGGGAACAAACGAGAGTATATAGAAGAGACCAGATAAAAGTTAGACGAAAAAAAAAAAAAAGAAGAAAAAAATAACTGGAGGGAGGTTTAGTCCGGGGAAGAAACAAAAGATATATATACAAAGACTCCTTTTTTTTCTGAAAGAAAATAAAAATAAAAAATAAAAAAAAATAAAAGTAGACACCTGACTGTTGCACGTTATCCAACGCCCACAGCTCTAAAGCAAACGGGTTTCAGAACCGGACATCTTTGATTTAAAATTCATGACAGGAGGTGCACAAACAAGTGGACATAATTTAAAGAAGGGTGAATGGGGGGGGGAAGCTGAAGGGGAAGAAGAAAGAGGGAAAAATTCCCCCGGTCTAAAGAGTAAAGAGACACTCATTTACTCGTGCCTACATCACAATTACGAGGCAAAAACGACAGAAGTGTTGAGAGGCCTTTAAATGCACTTCAACCGCACGCAGGGGCAAGGGAATGAAGCGGAGCAGACGGGATTCCAAAGATCGGATTCGAGATGAATGTAAAGTCGCGTCTGGATGTCTTACTTATCTTAAATTGGCCGGAGTGATTGTCAAAGATTGCGCGCGAATGTATCACTGAGTTAAGTTTCAGTTTTTAGTTGAGAGTAATTGGGTTCTAAAAAATTGGGATACCGGGTAGCAGTGGCGTCGCGTGCCATCTGGCAACGATGCGACTGCTCCATTTAAACTCATTAAATGTATCGAATTTTCCTTGTGCACTGTGCACCTCCTGAATTCGATATTTTACATGAGTTTAATTGGATAGAATACATTGTTGCCAAATTGCACGTGACGCCACTGCCGGGGAGAACTTTGGAACAAGCTGGAATAGGGCTTTTAAAATCGACATCATATTTCGATACCACGGTAAAAAGTAAACACAGAACTAATTTTGCACCAATTTTCTGATGCATATTGTTGGGGGAAAAAATCCATAAAATCAGCATTTTTTTTTTTTTTTTTTTTTTTTTTTTTTTTTTTTTTTTTTTTTTTATTATCTTCTACACTGAAAACAAAGCGCTGAATTTAAACCATTTATTTACATAGTTTAAAGTATGGACAAAACTATTGAGACCTGTTGCTTTTACCATTCAAGGGGGTACCCAGGTCAAAATAATCCCCCCCCCCCTGTGGAATCTACCACCCCCAAAATGCTTTAGGTGTCAAGGTACACATTCACACCCATACCAAAAATTTTGTTGTTGCGCTGGTTGCATACCTACCCCTGATATGGTTAAATAATGTCTAAAAATATGCTTTTACTGGAACAATCAGATCTCAAGTTGTAGGCATTCCATTTACTTCTACATAGGCTCAAATTAAAGGTGAGAGTTTGCTCTGTGGGCTCACAGAGAGGAAGAGAATGATAACAATGATCTACTATTTTTTTTATAACTTTTAAAAAACTCAATAAAATTTGCCAATAAATATTTATGTTTCAACTGACTTGACCTCTCAATTATTACAAACACCTAAAAAATGGCTCTGTGAGCCCATAGTGAAAAAAATTCTGCTTTTTTAAAAAAAAAAAAAAAAAAAAAAAAAAAAAACTGAAGTCTCTATCTATTATAGATCTCGAGATATGACAAAAAAACGTAGGAATAAAAATATCGTAGGCATTATCCAATTTCAAAAAATGTTTATAAATATTTCAGACTAAGTTGAGAAAAAAATAAATACATGGTCTTGACCAGGAAAATCTCGTCAACAAAATAGGTTAAAAAAAAAAGGTCAAAATTTTCGAAAATTTGACCTGGGTACCCCCTTAAAATAGTTAAATCAACGCAGCGTGGAGGTAATTTAACTATATTAAACAGTAAAACCAAACGTAACCATTTTAGGTCTTATCCATACTTGTCACTATGTCAACAGTGAAATTCAGCACTTGTTTCAGTGTAGCTGCGGTTGAAGTTGTATCGTCACAGCCAAAAGAAAGTACCTTCCACAAAAGTTTTCTTCGTTGATTTTCTCTGAACCTTTTGATGATTTAAAAGTTTAGGGAGGTTTCAGCCGAACCTTTTGATATAGTTTAGGGTAGTTCCATGTACAAATACAACTCTGAAAAATCAAACCTACACAATTTCATTTCCCATGCGAAAAATTCCCGAAGAAACATTTGGCTGAAATCAGTGGCGTAGCCAAGGGGGGAGTTCAGGGGGTCTGGACCCCCCCCCCCCCCCTTGACACCATAATGTGTCCTAAAAAAATATCATTTGTTTTGCGTTTTCAGACAAAGTTGACCAAATTAGTATCTTCGGACCCCCCCCCCCCCCCCCTTTGACAATTTTCGTACCTCCGACCCCCCCTCCCCCCTAGATAAATTCCTGGCTACGCCACTGGCTTTCTTTTGGCGACGATAGTACATTACATCACGTCGGCGAGAAGGACCCATTTCAAAGCCGGACAGTAATTAATTGCTCACTAACTTGTGTGCAGTCTGCGTATAGTTCAGACAGCAAACATATTAATTAAGGAAAGCGAGAGTCAACATCATCACAAACGCATGCAGATTTGTAAAGATATAATGATCATAATTATTATTATTATATGCGCACGGAGCTACGCTAAACCGTTTGATGAGTTTCGTCACGCACAGGAACCTCGAACCCGTAACACAAAAGTCTCGGAACTACTGCGCCAAGCGTACAAGCACTCCATCACTCGTGAAATAGGATCGTGTGCTATAATAGGTTAGGATAGGTCATCTCTCCATAAAATAAGTAATTGTTTTACACTTTGGCACAGAGTGTCAAGTCAATGAAAGAATTAATCCTGCACGTTCTTCCATGATGACAAAACCCTGAAAGAGAAATTCCAGTTTTCTACATTCATGCAACAAATCGGATATTATTTGTTTAATCATTTTGAGGCAAACATTCCAGGGCTGCCGTTCTGCGTATAATCAATGTTATTTTTCAATTCACCGATGATTCCACCGGTTGAGAAAAGATTTCACAATTCAGTTCAGTGTATCACTGTAATGCACGAAAATACCCTGATCTGCAATCTTTTCTCAACCGGTGGAGTTGTCGATAACTTAAAAAAAAACTTGTGGATATTTTAATTAATTGACGGAGTTTCTACCGATTGAGCAAATATTACAAATCAGAGTATTTTCGTGCAGTAGTCATACACTGAACTGAACTATGTAATATTTTCTCAACCGGTGGAATCATCGGTGAATAGAAAAAATAGCATTGATTATACGCAAAACGGCAGCTCTGAAACATTCTCACAAGGACCACGAGGAAATGTCCACAAATGAATTGAGTTGATTCCAGGCGAAAGTTTTCCAGATTTCAATCCGATGTATAGCGCCACTACTTACTTACCTATAGTCACTTTTGGGAGAGTCGGATTTTTGGAATTTTAAATTAACGTAATTTTTTATGGATTTTTGAACTCAAAATTGGATGTGAATTGAAGCTGTAACTGTAGAATTCATTTCGCCTTAAACTTGGTGAAAGGGGGTGAGTATGAGAGGCTGAGAGAGAGAGCGAGTGCTAATATATGCCTATCTGCCTCACTCACACTCATTAAGGCTTACCTACATGAATTTTTGTATTTCATAATTTCTGCCTTTATTTTTGAGTATTTCAGCTTGAACCGTTCAAAATGTTTTTCAAGAGAATACTCGCAGAAGCTAACCTTCCTAAAATGTGTGATTTTTGCGTGTAATCATCAGTTTTAACCAAAAACTATTGAATTTTTAAGCAGCGCGACCGACGCAGTGCTTCCGGTTGGAACTAATCGACCTATCAGGAATGGACATTATCTAGCAGTGGCGTCGCGTGCAATTCGGCAACAATGTATTCTATCCATTTAAACTCATGTAAAAGATCGAATTCAGGGGGTGCACAGTGCACAAGGAAAATTTGATACATTTAATGAGTTTAAATGGAGCAGTTGAATTGTTGCCAGATGGCACGCGACGCCGCTGTTATCTAGCCCCATTTCAGACTGCGAGGTCATTTTTTCATTCAGAAAAAAAAATTCAAGGAATAGCTGCGCTTTTCGACAATACTCACGTGAGCTTCGGAGTAGATATTATTGTGACACTCATTTGACACGCGTCTCTTGTCCAATGTCCATTAGCTCGATTGACCTGTGAATTGACTTGGAATATCGGATTAACGATCAATCGAAATGCCTAGAGGAATTCTACAATATTACTCCCTCCCTCCCCACACTCCCTCTCCGCCGCATTTAGTTGCATCGGTATTGGTCAGCTCCGGTCGATATACATTGTCGGCATTATGTCATTATCGAGCGACAGAAATTGAAAAAAAAAGAAAAAGAAAAGAATCACAAGCGAGCGCCATCGCAGTTCCGAGAAATGATCATTGAATCAGTCTCGACCGCGAGCCTTGAGTCTCGAATGCGGGATGCGACTTAAATGCAACCGCAGACGCGAGTCGTTCACAGTGTTGCCAAATGTAGCTTTGCTCCTGAAATGGGACTCTTGCAAAATTTTGCTACAGGTGATTGAAGAGTTGATTCTTGCAAAAAGGAAACCTGTAAAAATGACGTTGCTTTGGTAAAAACACTCATAAAAAATCATCAAAAAAATCTCAGCATGAGATTTGGAACCTGATTTCATGATGAGCTCAAGATGATTTTTACTCATCATGAAATTATCAAGAAGTCAGGTTTCAAATCTCATGATGAGCTCAAGATGATTTTTACTCATCATGAAATTATCATGAAGTCAGGTTCCAAATCTCATGCTGAGATTTTGTTGGTGCTTTTTAATAAGGACTTTTACCAGGGTGATCACACTAAATTCACTCTCGCTGAATCGGGCTTAATGATGCAGCTATACGCAGGTATCATATAATATTCGCCTGTTTCATTTGAGACATACCACTGTGTTTCCGTAGAGAAAGTGTAAAACTAGACAGGAATCTCCTATGACACCTGCGTAGCTCCGACATTAAGACCTTGCCGTTACAGCTGTATTCTGAGTTAGTTACTAATTTTTCGACTTTATTAAATTTTATGATTTTCGTGATTTTCGCTGGTTTTTGATCCAACAACCAATGTTCTGTTACAATCCAAGATTGCGCAGATGTATCTTAGGGTTTAAATTTCAGTTTTTAGTTGCGAAATTTATCCAGGTGGAAAAAAAATTGAATTTTACGGAAAGAGTTTTGGGGACAGCTGGAATGGCTGTTAATTGGCTTCATTTGATAACGGTAAATAAAAAACTAATTTTTCACCGATTTCCTGATGATGCATAGCGTTGGAAAAAATCCTTGAAATCAGCGTGGTTTTGGTTTTTTTCCTTATCAGTCACACTGAAAAAAGTGCTGAATTTAACTATTTACATATAGTTAAAACTATGGACAAAACTTTACACCCGTTAGTTTTACGGTTTTACGATTATGCCTCCGCACTACAGAAACCTACAGAACCTACAGAAACCTACAGAAATGAATCGATCGTTTGACGCTTTGACTCAACAACAATCGATACTTTTGCAGTGGTTCAAATAGAAGGGCCAACCTGTAGGTTTCATTAACCGTCTTAGGAAGCCTATACATATTACATAGGGTGTATGCAACAAACAGTGGCGTACGCAGGATTTTTCTTGGGAGGGGCTCGCACTGATGAGCGTTTGACTGAAAATTGTTCCCCCCCTTCCCCTCCACCCCCAAAATCGGAGGTCTGGGGGGGCTTTAGCCCCCTTAGCCCCCCCCCCCCTGCGTACGCCACTGGCAACAAAGGTACTCTAGCGGGGACAAAGAAACCTGGACTGGGTATACAATACGCGACACACATGTTACCATTCAATACATGTATATTAAGTGCGTTGCGTATTGCATATCCTGGCCAGGTATCTTTGTCCATGCTATAGTACCTCTACAGTTTCTTCAGAATGGCTGGAGGTATTGAAAGAAGTCTAGACCTGTGTCCAATATATTATTAGGTGGAACACCTTGTGACTCGTAGAAAAATGTGTCCCTTTCAATAATTAGACACCAGCACAGCCATTATGAGATTGGGCTGAAAATTCGCAGTGGTAAATTCCACCTTTTTCTTCCCAACCCGTTACACCCATAATATCGATATTTTGATACGAAAAAACAGGCTCCTTACAACTGCTGGTTTATTTTGTTTCCAGCAGGGGCGTCATTTCAAGTTCGGCTTGGGGGGGGGGGGCAAAAAATCTTGACCTTTTTTTTTTTTTGGGTCATCATTACAATTTTCGGCTTGGAGGGGGCAAAAAATCGGATAACCTTTTTTTTTTTTTTTTTTTTTTTTTTTTTTATTTGCTCATCAATATAATTTTAGAGCCAATGGGGGGCAATAATCAGATGACCCTTTTTTTTTTTGCTCATCAGTATAATTCTTGCCAGTTTTTGAGCCTGACTTCAAATCCTAGGGGGGGGGGCAATTGCCCCCCCCCCCCAAATGACGCCCTATTAAGTTTAACTAAAAAATATCAAGTAACATTAAAAGGTTTACATTAGGGGGGGGGGGCAAAAAATCTTATGACCTTTTTTTTTTATGCTCAGCAATATAATT
Source organism: Trialeurodes vaporariorum (assembly GCA_011764245.1). Lineage (NCBI taxonomy): Eukaryota > Metazoa > Arthropoda > Insecta > Hemiptera > Aleyrodidae > Trialeurodes > Trialeurodes vaporariorum. The sequence goes on along the minus strand of VMOF01000002.1, from coordinate 7,068,868 downwards.
TTAGAGCCAAAGAACCGTCTTTTGGGGGCAATAATCAGATGACCTTTTTTTTTTTTGCTCATCAGTATAATTCTTGCCAGTTTTTGAGCCTGACTTCAAATCCTTGAGGGGGGGGGGCAATTGCCCCCCCAGCCCCCCCTAAATGACGCCCATGTAATCCAGAAACCACCACCAATGGCGTACGCAGGAATTAGTCTCTCTCACTCTTTCCCCGTTTGAGTGCATGTACTAGAAAAGGAAAGAAATAGGGGCTGAAGTCACGTTCGAGCCCCTGTTTCTGTCCTTTTCCAACACACGTGTTCAAATGGGGAAAGAGAGCGAAAGACAAATTCCTGTGTACGCTACTGGTACTCACCATTTTTAACTATATAGACTGTTCAATTACCTAATTTTTTTTCTCACTGTACTGTGGTGAGCCAAAAGAGGAATAAAAAAAAAAAAAAAAAAACCCCCATAACTAAGTGTTAGTATATTTTTACGTGCCGTAGCGGCAATGGCTTTTTGTAACCTTTATGAGAATTATAAATAACAAGTTCTACATAAGTTAATAACATGATATGGTATTCTTAATTTTTTTTTTCTTTCTTTTTTTTTTTAAAAAAAAAAGGATTATATTTGAGGCTGTCGCTAGGTCATCTGATACCAATAGATTTGAGTTGAAGAATGCTTGTTTGAAGATATATTGCCATCAGAGTGGCTCAGGGGCGCACCCAAAAGGTAGGGGGCTATCGGGGTGAGACCCCCCCCCTCCCGACAAACCAAGAGTAAATATTCCGGGCTGGTCTATAAAGAAACGCCACACTCTGAATTTTGTGATGCTAAAAAATAAATCAAAAAGCTTTGACCTTTTTAGCCCCCCCTCCCAAAAAATTCTGGGCACGCCACGTACTGCAAGAGGGGTTTTGAAGACATCGCCTTTTTGTCATATCATGAGTCATGAGTTGCAATGAGTGAACGAGCCATAGTTGCAAAACACATGGAAACCCTTGAGGGCGATCGACTCCATTTGCCAAGCTGAATCGATAGAGGGGTCGCAGGGGGGGTTTCGGAGACATCAAATTTTTGCCCATATGATGAATCATGAGTTGTAATTAGTGAAAGAGCCACGGTTGTAAAAGATATGCGGAAACCCATGAGGGTGATCAACTCCACTTGTCAAGCTGAATCGATAGAGGGGTCGCAAGGGGGGTTTCGGAGACATGAACTTTTTGCCCATATGATGGGTCATGAGTTGCAATGAGTGAACGAGCCACGGTTGCAAAAGATATGGAAACCCTTGAGGGTTATCGACTCCACTTGCCTAGCTGAATCGATAGAGGGGTCACAAGGGGGGTTTTGGAGACATCACGGTTTTTAAAAAAAATGACAAACAAAAAGAAACAAAACAAAAACCAAAAATAAACAAACAAAAAACAAAACAAAACAAAAAAACAAGGGAGAGAGAGTTCTATTTTCGTCACTGAGTTGATATAATCGATGGATACATGGATTTACGAAACTGTCTGATGTTCACTAGAGCTCGTTTCAGAAGTGTAGGCGGACCTAAATCATAATCTTTGGCGAATTTTCAAATTTAATTCCTTTAAAATAAAACCAAACTTGCTTCTGACTTTGCTCATTTGCGTTTATAGTGTTACTCGTTGAAAAGTGAACACTCAATTTCATTTTCATTAATTTTCATCGAGTAATATCATAAATAATGTTGACAAATTCCAAAGATTATCGGTCTAGGTCCGCCTACACTTCTGAAACTACCTCTAGTCGTCGTTGGTTGCCACATTATACAAGGGTTTTCATTTATTTCTGCATCGAGAAGGTCAATCATACGGTCTGGCACCGCTGCCAGTGTAGACTGAGTCAGTCCGCTGATATGCGTTGGGAATAAGTTTCCCGCTTTGTGCAAAGTGCTCTCTTTGATGTTCGCTCAACGCCCTTGCCTTTGTTCCTTCTTCGCCGACTTGCCCTTGTTGCCAAAAGTTGTGACAATGAGTCTCTCGCGTTCTGTTGCTGTAGCTACATGACAAGTTGATTTTAATGTAAAATTCGGCAAAAATTACGATGCGCATATTATAACCATACTCAAAATCCACACTTCTTGACTCAGGAAATCTCTTCCATTTCACACAACCCGCGCTTTGCTAGACACAATGGGGTTTTTGCAAACTTTTGCTGCTAGCAAATTTATAAATTAATTACGATGTAAAAACCAGCGAGAATCACGAAAATCACCCGAAGAAAGTCTAAAATTCAGTAATAAACTCACTCACTAATATTGGAAATTACAAGGACTTTAAGCACACATAAACCACTTTTTGAAAGCTGCTTTCGTTCTCCCAAAAAATCCGACTGTGCATTATTTTTTGAACGGCCTTTGTATAAACATATAAGAGGAAAAAGTGAGCCGATTCTAAACCGGAGAAAGGGTTATGTCTAAAAACTAAAGGACAGAGGAGAAATGGTTGAGTTATTTGATGGATACTGGGTGCCAAAATCACGGCAAATTAACCTCAATCCATTACAAATGGGGCATTTTTTTCTCTCGAACCTTAAACCTTTTACTGTCTAGAAATGATCGACTCCTGCCTTGCGGCCATTGAGGTTACATCAATGGAGAAGCGAGGCCCACTTCAAGATAAGAGGCCTAGAGAGCTCGAGTATTTGTGCTCGAGAGAGGGGAAAATTGAGGGGCGGGGGGGCTGGAAGGGGGTGACGGGGAGCATTGTTTGTTGTAATTCGTTTGAACGCGCGCTTCGACATTGACAACTCTTGAGGTTGAGGAAGATGAGTAGGGTGGACCCTGTCCTTTCCATAACATCCTTTCATTCACCTTTTTTCTTTTTTTTCTTCTTTTCATCCCTGCTAATATGATAAGCGCTCGACAATCGCTCCCTCATTAAGTGAGTCTGGCAAGGTACTTAAAGCCCCGTTACTCCTCTCTCCGCCTCACCCATGCAGTCACTCCCATGCAGTCACTCCCATGCAGTCACTCCCATCAGTCACTCCCAGTCACAAACCTGTTCTAAATATTCGCGCATCAATTCAGTTTTGATGGAAGGGCGCCACAGAGAAAATGCATATGATGAGAGGAAGGGTGAATGTAATGGGCGGGGGAGCGGGAGCCCCTTTTTTTTCATCCAAAAATATGAAGGCTCCTTTCTTTTCTTGCGGATTCTTTCTATTAATTAAGTATACCTACACCAGAATATTGATACCTCGGCTGCATTCATTAAAGGCTAGTTTCAAGTTCACTTAGATTGCTTTATACAGGGTGTAACAAAACTACATATATACAGTAATTTTCAGGGCACGTTTCAGAGGTAAAAATAAGACTGTTTGTCCTATAAACACGGGTCTGAAATTGTAGTCTTTTCGAGTTACAGTGTTGCAAAGTTTCCGAAAAACAAATTGAAAAATTGTCATAACTCCCTCGTGAATTTTTCTTAAAGCTCGTAAATAGTGCTCTGATGTAATTTTAAGCGCTCTTGCCGATTTTGGCCGTGAAAATGCTGTACGCACAAATTTGATGGGGGGTTATGGGGGTTTTTCTTGATTTTTCTCACTTTTTTTTGGCCAAATTATGTAAAAACATGCTTTCAGATTCATTAAAACCAAAACCATTAGCATCATTCAAAAGTTCGTAAAAAAATATGCATTTTTGGTCTTTACAAGTTTTCCCTTTTCACAAACTATTTCCAAGAAAATCGTCCCTGAAGTTGCAAAGGTCGGCCAAGAATTGACAAAATCAAAGAAAAGGAGATTATAGGCCGACCTTTGCAACTTCAAGGACGATTTTCTTGGAAATGGTTTGCGAAAAGGAAAAACTTGTAAGGACCAAAAATGCATATTTTTTACGACCTTTTGAATGAATGGTTTTTGGGTTCAATGAATCTGAAAGCATGTTTTTACATAATTTGGCCAAAAAAAGTGAGAAAAACCAAGAGAAACCCCCAAAACCCCACTCAAATTTGTGAGTACAGCATTTTCATGGTCAAAATCGGCAAGAGCGCCTAAAATTACATCAGAGCACTTATTTACGAGCTTTGAGAAAAATTCACGAGGGAGTTATGACAATTTTTCAATTTGTTTTTCGGAAACTTTGCAACGCACTGTAACTCGAAAAGACTACAATGTCGGACCCATGTTTATAGGAAAAAAAAAGTCTTGTTTTTACCTCTAAAAGATTCCCTGAAAATTACTGTATATAGTTTTGTTACACCCTGTATATAGCTGACATGACTCATGCTCATGATATACGAGGTATCATCGAAAAATAGGTTAAAGTGATTGCAGGGCCGATCAGTTCGAACCGTGGACACCCCGTCGGTCTCGCTGCTCTGATAGTAAACAGTTTTTGGCTAATATTAATTAACTTACGCTAAAAGTACACATATTAAGTATGAAAGCGATCAATGGGGCTCTTTCAAAATTTTGCTATAAGAAAACGAATAGTTCAATTTGACATGAAAACCAGCAAAAATCCCGAAAAGCGCACTAAAAAAGTCAAAAATTCGGTAATAAACCCAGAAAGAAAACAGCTGTATAACGGCAAGATCTTGATAGCGGAGCTGCGCGGATAGAGGTAGTTTCAGAAGTGTAGGCGGACCTGGACCGATAATCTTTGGAATTTCTCAACATTATTTCTGATATTATTACTCGATGAAAATGAAATTGAGTGTTCTCTTTTCAATGAAGAACACTTTAAACGCAAAATAATAAAGTCAGAGCAGCAAGTTTGGTTTCATTTCAAGGAATTAAAGTTGAAAATTCGCCAAAGATTATGGTTTAGGTGCGCCTACACTTCTGAACTAAGCTCTATCATGGAATATAATTTGTCACTTGCTCTACGGAAACACAAAGGTAATTATGTCTCAAATTAGATAGGAATCTCCCATGACACCTGCGTAGCTCCATTATTAAGCCTGATTCTGCGAGTGTATTTTGTGATTTTTTATGACTGGTTTTGATGCAAGAAGTTTTGCAAGAGCCCCATTATTGTTGAAAAGTTCCTCATAAGTATATGTACTATCTGAACTGAATCCACAGGTGGATACAGGAATTTGTGTTTTCTCTCTCTCTCTCTCTCTCTCTCTCTTTTCCTCTTCTTCCTCTTCTCTCCCCTCCCCCTCTCTCTCCCCTCACTCTCTCTCTTCACCCTTCTCTCTTTCCCCTCTCTCTCTTACTTCTTTTCTCTCTCTTCTCCCTCTCTCTCCTCTCTCTCTCTTCCTTCTCCCCTTCCCCTTTTCTCTCTCTTCTCTTCCCCTCCACTCTTCTCTTCTTTCCCCTCCTTTTTCTCTCTCCCCTCCTCTCTCCCTCTCTTCTTCCCCTCTCTTCTCTCTCTCTCTTTTCTCTCCCCTCTCTCCCCTCTCTCCCTTAAATCTTCTCTTCTTCTCTCTCTCTCTCCTCTCTCTCTCTTTTTCTCTCTCTCTCTCTTCTTCTCTCTCTATTCTCTCTTCTCTCTCTCTTCTCTCTCCCCCCTCTCTCTCTCTCTCTTCTTTCTCCCTCTCTCTCTTCTCTCCTCTTTTCTCTCTTCTCTCTTTCTCTCTCTCCTCTTCCCCTCTCTCCTCCTCTCTCTCTTCTTTTCTCTCTCTTCCCCCTCTCTCTCCTCTCTCTCTCCTCTCTCTCTCTCCCTTTTTCCTCTCTCTTTTTCTCTCTCACTCTCTTTTCTCTTCTCTTTTCTCTTCTTCTCCCCTCTCTCTCTTTACTCTCTCTTTTTCTCTCTTCTCCTTCTCTCTCTCTCTCTTCTCTCTCTCTCTCTCCTCTCCTCTTCTTCTTTCCCCTCTCTCTCTCTTACTCTTCTCTTTTTCTACTCCCCTCTCTTCTCTTTTCTCCCTCTCTCTCTCTTCTCTCTCTCCCTCTCTTCTCTTCTCTCTCTCTCTCTCTCTTCTCTCTTCTCTCTCTCTCTCTCTCTCTCTCTCCCCCCCTTTTTTTTTCTTGCCGTTCGAACACATGTGATATAAAAGGATAGTAGGAGGAGGGTCATCAAGTTACTTTATAGCCCCTGGCTCCGTCTTTTTCTAATGCGCGAAAGCGAATGGGAGGGAGAGGGGAGAGAGGAGAGAGAGGAGAGGGAGGGGGGGAGGGAGGAAAAGAGAGGAGAGGGGGGGGGAGAGAGAGAGGAAAGGGGGAGGGGGAGAGAGAGAGAGGAGAGGAGGAGAGGGGAGGGGGGGGAGGGGGGAGGGGGAAAAGAGGGGGAGAGGGGGAGAGAGGAGGGGGAGAGGGGGGGAGGGGGGGGAGAGAGAGAGAGAGAGAGAGAGAGAGACAAATTCCGGTATCCACACATGACGAAATCTGCGTCTTTGTTGTTGCCCCTTCCAGAATTTCAGAAGAGATCATATTATTTACGCTCATCAATTATTATTATCGCCATTTTGAGAAGGTGGTACAAATCAATTGATAAAGTTCGCAAATATATCTAATTAGAGATTCGTAAAAAGAAAATGGACAAGGAAATGCTTCCTCTTGACAGTGTTGCTTCAATTTTTAAAATAATGTAAGTGTGTGTCATCAGGAAAACCAAGTTGAAAATGCTTACAAGACGTACTTCATGTCAACCAATGAGAGCAATAACGTGTATGCATAAAATGTCATTTTTACATCACGTGACAGGCACGTGGCCACATACCAGGTCCGTACTCATGAGTTAGTTCAAGGACAAAAGTTAATTGACAAGAATAATCGGGAAAAATTCTTCAAAACGTTGCTATATAGTCTCTTGAACCCTTCTTCAATTAATTGAGACCACTCCTCGGAGAAGGGTTTTTGGAACGAAGGGCGCGCTCTCCTCAGGCAAAAGTCTCTATTGAATTACATCTACGTCGATTTCCTCAGAATCCTTTTTTTGAATGACGTCATTTGACAACCTTCGTTTACTCTCTCAAGTTGATACTTTATAGTTAAAAGGTTTTGTACGAAATGAGTCATGGATATTGTAAACACTTCTGCCGAGGATATTGAGGAAGAATGATTCTCTGTTAGTTGTGATTACCTGTATCAGTGGTATTCAAGCTTATCTTTTTCACTCTTTTGATACTGAGCAAAGCAGGTGCTTTTCTAGAGTAGGCATTGTACTTACCAATATGCCTATCTGTGTGTGAATGATCCGTCGATTAATCGCGCATCGTTGATAAGGGGTGAATACACGGGAAAAAAGACTGTTAGAATTCACCATCTGCATAGCTGATTTTGGAGTCTGCTAGCAAGTGTGCACCACAATATGGTAAATGCAACGTACCTTGCAGTAAATTAAGGTAACATGTTGGTACATTTTACTGAGTATATATGGAAAAAACAGCTACCGTAAGATTTACCATGACTTAGTTTACATTTTCGAACATCCAAGAAAATTTGTAAATTTTACGTTTTCCATGGTTTGAGTTCAAGATGTATTTGTTAACTTTTAACAATTAAATTTTAACCAAGACATCTTGAACTCGAACCATGGAAAACGTAAAATTTACAATTTTCTTGGATTGTCGAAAATTTAAACCAAGTTATGCCAGGCCCGTGCAATGTTCGATGCATCGATCGAAGTTTCGATGTTTTCTTGCCATCGAATGGATTCGATAATAATATTGATGTCAATCGATGCATCGAAACTCGTTTTTTATCGATTTTCGATTAAAAACAGACTTTACAGTTGTTTTCCCCTCTTAAACCGTCTCAAAAGCATAAAAAATTATCATGATTTCTCAGTTTTGAATTGTTAAAATTTGTTTCGATGCTTTGATAAAATGTCAATGTTTTTTGAACATCGAACTTCGATGCACAAAACTGGACATCGCACATGAGGTCTGAGTTATGGTAAAGCTTACGATAGCCGTATTTTTCAGAGTAATCTGGTGAAATTTGCCATACTTGATAGCAGACTCCAAAATCAGCGGTGCAGATGGTAAATTCAACCAGTCTTTTTTTCCCGTGTAATTCAATCAATTTTAAAGTTTCCCTCGTTTCCACGGGAATGAAACCTCGCAACTTTTTAAGTTGTGCAGCCCATCAAGAGCCGTTCTTTGAAAGTTCCTAGAAATTTGCCTGTGTTACAATTCAGTGATCGATTTCAATCTAAAATGTTCGGAGGTAACAAAAAGTGTTTAAAACAGACCTTCTTTGTTTCATTCGCTGCTTTCATCTCTCTCAAAATTCGAGCTCACTCTCTTTCTACAGAGAATCTTGACTTCATATTCAAAGTTTGCAATGACACTCTGGAGTTGTCTGACTCGCCGCTTTTCTACATCTGGAATTGGAACCGAAATTTTCCGATGTTCCCGTTGATTCAATTACTGCATGAAAATTTGATTCCAACTGTATTGATCGATCATCACACTTTTTTGAAAGAAAGCGTAAACCAAAATCGTGTCAAGAACATACTGATTGTGTTGAATGATTGTGAGGATATCAGTATCCTGATTCGAGACTTTGCTGACAACGAGAACACAAAAAACACAACAGTTTTAAACACACGTATTCTTCACCATGAAATTCTTTTGCCCTCTCTAGAAAAATGTAAAGACGATAGTTTAGGCGCATGCGATCATCCTGCAATTAATTACCAGAGTGATTCCCTGCACGATTGTCATTTTTCCCTGAACAATGAAAAATCCTTATTAAACTCAAGTGAATCCGTCCATCGAGTCCAAACTTTGTTCATCGATCGTATTTTTAACGGTGAAAATAATCTGATTTTCTACGTTTACAAGAAAACAGCAGACAACGCGAGCAGGATTTTGTCAAATCTAGAAAATGAGCTGCGACAAAAAGTCGACCGAAAACGTTTCTCGCTGAAAAATCTCTGACTTGTGACGTGCGATTGATTTTCAAGTTCATGTGGCAAATTTTCCGAGGTTTCGGAGTACTCATATGTCCCAGTGAAAGTATCTGCTTCCGTTACAATCCTTTTTCTGAAAATGTCATGCAATACGCTTTCGGAAAAATCTCGCACTTTGGCAATTCGAGGTTCTCCATGGAGAATAGAAGTTTAACCGTATTGTATGTCCATCTGACTTTTAAGGAATACGGATTCCCTTTAGAATTTACAATGCAAGAAACTGTGTTTGAGCGTCTTCTCTTCGACCATTTCGCAAAATATTTCAATTTCTCGGTAACTTATCATGTGTTTTACTCTAAAGAATGGATCTTTGATGAAGCTGAGCTCCTTTCTGCTCTCGTCTCAAAAGGCATGACGTTTCAAAATGTTGATTTAGTTGTGTTTGAATCCGGAGTAAGAATTTCTGAACCCTTGCATTATGATTATTCGGCAGCTTTGGACACAAGCTCGCTGATTTTCATCGCGCCACGGAGCGGTTACTGGCCCCAATACTTGGTTGTGTTCAAAAGCTTCACTCCCTTAGTGTGGATAATGATTTCATTTGCATGTACGTTTGGTATTTCTGCACATCATCTATTCAGACGCATGGCGCCAAAGTTCATCCGAACTTTCTTCAGTGAGCGTGAGCTGATTCGCTACGAATGTTGCTCTCCTACTTGGAGTGTCTATTGCTACTTGATTTGTGTTAGTCAACAGATGTTACTTTTTCGTCGTTTGCTTAGTGGCAAACTCCTTTTCTTGACCATGGTGTTCACAATGATGATTTTGGCTAACCTCCTCCAAAGCGAAATGATAACATTGGTTAGCAAGCGAGTGCGATACTCCGATGTTGATACTATTGAAGACCTAGAGGAGTCGGACTTACAAATACAATCGGCCGACTTGGAGAAGGATCTTGAATTATTTGGCACCGATCTCAACTATCGATCAATTACCGAAAGACTTACCGACAATTTTGTCTATATGGGTAAAGTGGCGGAGGAAATAGCAACCGAACTTGGTTCCGGATCACTTAATGGAAGCTTGGATCAAGTTAGATCCGTGCGTGAAAATTATAAACACATTGAGGAGCTGATGGATGAATTGTATGAACTCCAGAACCAGAAACTTCAAACTGACGCTTTTTTGAACAATTTCCCTACTCAGATCGATCCAAGAACTATAGACTTGCTTTTGAAATTACGGTCTTATCGTGATGACACTGAAGCGCCTGAGGAGTATGAGCAACGTCACGTTCACGAGTGCGTCATGAATTTCCCATTCTCTTTTGCATTTCCGAAGTATTCTGTTTTCGCCAAAAAGTTAAGTGATCATATCCTCAGGCTAGCAGATGGCGGTCATATTAAAAATGTGATAGATAAAGAGCTGAATGGGTTGAACTCAACAGTAAAAGCATTGATCAAAGGCCTTTACTCTGCTGAAATGAGCGAAGTTAGACCTTTCTCAATTGCTGATTTGGGATCCGCGTTTATGATTCTAACTTGTGGTCTACTTTCAAGTTATCTCGTTTTTATTATGGAGCTATTGGTTAAAGGCATTTGAGGGGTTAGAGGTTGTTTGGTCTACGGCAATTACGTCTACTACTTTAAATTATAGGTCTATACTATTATTCCGTCCTCGACCGTTTCGTTTAATGTGTCATTTCGTCCACTAGGATTTTATGTCAACTGATTCCTCGTTCATTACCTAATTATGTCTACTTACAAAGAAGGTCTACTTGCAAAATAGGTCTACCTTATTCTTTTACTTACTAACAAATAACGCCCATAAACTTTAAATTTCATTGGTTATTTTTCAACATTTTTTATGTCGAGAAGTTAATCAACAGTTATTTGTCTCGTATTAATTATTGGATCTATTCTGGTATAAACGAAAATGCAAAAATTCGAAACATTTTTTTTTCAATGCAGTGCTTATGATTGGTCTACTCCTAATTCATTAACAAATGTTGTGCATCAATTTTGCCGCATTTGTTAAGTAGGCTTTCACGTAGTAGACTAATTTTCCTGGACCAAACGCCTGTAGACCCTTTTGTCAAGTAGACGTCCTTGATTATTAGACTGCTTGTCTGTGGATTTAATAAATTAGACTTTTTGTCTTTGTACGTGATTTATTAGACCTACTGACTACAGACCAATTTTTAGTAGACCAAACGACCTGAAACCGTTTTAGGATCCACGTTCTAAAAAAGGTCCTCAAAACCAGAGGAAAGCTGTCGGCCTGTAAATGATTAAAATCCCTAATTTTAATTTTAATTTTTAAGAGCGTTACATTACTCTTTGTGACATAATTATTATTTGACGATACACGCAAAAGTAACGATTTTGTTTTTCACGTTTTGTCTCATCAACATTTTAGCAATTTTGTTTTTAAAAAAGAAATAAAACACAAAAAACAAATAAGCCGTAAATTTCTCGCTTGTTTTTTATTGGGAAAGGAGGGGAAGTCTGCGAAATTTTGAGTGTATAGGTGTCATTTTTATACCACATAGTCCATGTGTTGCAACCGGAAATACATGATACATGTCCTAAAATCTTATTTTAATGTACTTCGTCCACGATTGCATAGAAAAATCCAATTAGAACAGAGCTGTCAATTTTTACAATGATCCTTTTTACTGCACACCCACTTGGCCCATATCCATAACGAAACTTCGAGAGTTAAGAACGATTTCAAGTGAGGACAATATATAGGAATAAAAAACAAAATTGAGAACTAGATATCTACTCTCCAATATACCTATATTCGTTCTACCTATCATCAATAATTTAAACGTTTCCACGTTTTATTTTCAGATCTATTTCCTACAAGAATTGCTCGTTAGCGAATCGGGACCGAATGAGTACGTGTATTGTAGTGGGTAGGGGTCTTTTATATAGCTCGTGGCTGAAAAGACGTAGACAAGAGATACGAAACGAAAACAGTATATTATTCAAACCTAAAACTATAATCACAAACTCGTCAACTCCAACGGCTGACAGCGATGTCCCTAAGACGCCCTGACAGTAACTTACAAACCTAACCTCAAAAATCGTATACTTTGAGCTCTGAGCTCCAAACCGCTATTGAGAGATCACAAAGATCCAAATCTCAATGCAACTAGATGAGAGATCACCAAGATCCAAATCTCACCGGACGTCTCTCTGAGGAGTGCGACCATTAAGCTACTGTCAGTGCCTCTTATATAGTCCTCAAAATTCAGAGGATCCATACATCAGAGTAATCATTGATAACAAGACGCATAGAATCTGAAGATGTTTTGAGATAAAGCATCAACATATTCCGAAATCTCGCTATCAATACTCAAAACAGCCGCATTTAGCCCACTATGGATGCTGAGAAACCGCAGATTCATATCGACACAGCGCGCGATGTTTACGCGATCCGTGATCGTTTAAACACAACACTTGACCGACAGTGTTGCCAGATGTATACTCCTAATATATTGCTATAGTGGGTATGGCATACGCCATCCCATTACTGTATTTAAAGTGTTTGCCTTTGCACCATTCACAACGGAAATTGAGGACCTGGCTGCGAGAAGGACACTTCTGCATTACAGTGTTTCATTTTCTCCCCAGTTTATTTTATCTTGCTGAAAATTTTACTGAGAATTATTCACAATTTATGTGAATAAATTGTTTTTAGTACAATCCCCAAGAAAAATTAAGTATTTACACTCTTTTAAAAAATTAAAGTAGAAAATAAAATAATGAAACACTGCAATGAAGAAGTGCCCTTCTAGCACCCAGGTCCTCAATGGGTCTGTTGCAAACTTTTGCTACAACGATAAAGATTGTTTCGTCGTATGTAAAATCGCCCGAAAAGTCCATTGGTGGCATCAGAAAGTCATAAAATGCAATAATAAACTCACAAGAGACGTTTAATGAAATCCAAGATGGCGGTAAAATATCGAGCAATCTGTATGCATGCACTTTTAACATCCAAGGATTGCCAACGTTGACAACTTCACAGCTTCAGAGGTTATGTGTTTATTTACGTTGTGATTGGGTGTGATCGATATTGTAAGGTTGGCTATCCTTGGATGTTCGTGGTGCATGCATACAGGTTGCTCGATATTTTACCGCCATCTTGGATTTCATTAAACGTCTCTTGTGAGTTTATTATCGCATTTCATGGCTTTCTGATGCCACCAATAGACTTTTCACGCGATTGTTGCTCGATATTTTACCGCCATCTTGGATTTCATTAAACGTCTCTTGTGAGTTTATTATCGCATTTCATGGCTTTCTGATGCCACCAATAGACTTTTCACGCGATTGTACGTGAGATTGAACACTCTATAGCGCTGTAGCAAAAGTTTGCAACAGACCCATTGTCAATCTAGGTAGCAATGCATCATGGGGTTTGAAAAGATGACAGATGATAGATCCATGAAGGTGAATGTAGTAATAAATAATAAATAATAAATGTTTATTTGTATGTTGGAGCCTTATTACATTCATAATACACGTCCCCGCACAAAAGTCCGTATATTTAATAATAATCTAGCAGTGAATGATAAGAAAGTAAAGGTGATTCAGGCGAAAATTTTCCAGATATTGATCCGATGAATGGCTAGTAGCTTTGGGGAAAAGCCTTGTTTTTGGAATTTTAAATTGAAAAAACAAAAACAAAAACAAAAACAAAAACAAAAACAAAAACAAAAACAAAAACAAAAACAAAAACAGAAACAGAAACAGAAACAAAAACAAAAACAAAAACAAAAACAAAAACAAAAACAAAAACAGAAACAGAAACAGAAACAAAAACAAAAACAAAAACAAAAACAAAAACAAAAACAAAAACAAAAACAAAAAAACGAAAAAACAAAAAGAAAATACGCAAAATCCAAGAACCTCAATACCTGCGTAATTTTTGCATGGATTTGTTGAGCCCAAAACAAGCACAATGGAGCTGTTGCAAACTTTTGCTACAGGCTTATTAATAGTTGAATATGGGGTAATACCCTATACTTAAAAATAACGATTAGCGCACTAAAAAATCACGAAATCCACTCCTATAAACTCAGAAAATGCTTTTAAACGCAAGACCGTAATGGCGGCCGGAGGCCGCGGTTTGCATTGGGAAACCCTATCTTCAATCAGCGCCATCTACAGGAGGTAGTCTCGCAACACCACACAAGAAGAAGAAGAAGCACACAATTGCCATAAGAAAACCGCGGCCTCCAGCCGCCATTACGGTCTCGCGTTTAAAAGCATTTTGTGAGTTTAGGAGTGGATTTCGTGATTTTTAGTGCGCTAATCGTTATTTTTACAGGGTATTACCCCATTATCAACTATCAATAAGCCTGTAGCAAAAGTTTGCAACAGCTCCATTGGTTGAGAATTAAAGCCGTAATTTATAAAATTCATTTCGCCGTAAGCTTAGTGAGTGCGAGTAAGTGCGAGTGATAACATGTCTATCTGTGAGTCTATCTGCCTCACTCGCTCTCATTGAGACTAATGGGAATTTTCATATTTCATAATTTCCGGCTTTACTTTTGAGTTTTTCAGCTTGAAACTTTCAGGGTATCCTCCTGAAGTATGATCGCAGGTTCAAAGATGGCTCCAGCAATCTTGCAACAATGTATTATTCCCATTTGAATGCATGAGAAACAATCGATTAGTAAAAGGGTCTTGGTCCCCTCAAAAATCGATTGTTTCCCATGCGCTCAAATGGTATGAATGGGGCTCTTGCGAACTTTTGCTATACACGGGATGGGATTGAAGAGTATTGATTCTGGCATAAAAACCTGTAAAAATGACGATAAGTACACTAAAAAATCACGAAATTCACTCTTAGAATCGAGCTTAATGGTGGTTTGACGCAGGTATCATGGGAGATTCCTATCTAAATTGAGACATACCTCTGCGTGTTTCCAAAGAAAAAGTGGCGTATTAAATAGGAATCTCTCATTATACCTGCGTCAAACCGCCTTTACGATCTTGCCATTTATGTACGAGGGGCGTTCAACTTATAAGTTTCCCTATTTTTTATCTCTGGCCCTGTAGGTGCTAGAAAAATTTCATTTATACGATTAAAGCCGCCAAATCCTCAGCTTTTCAACAGTATTTTTGTTTTTGAAAATCGAGCAATTTTTGTGGGAGAAAAAGCTATATTTCTACACCCGTGTCGAAAAAGTCCCCGCCAACTTCTGAGTTGGGAAGTAAAAACTAACTTTGACTCTTGGAATGAAGAACGCAAAACTTTAAAATAAAAGATACATTTTATTTTTGAAGTATTCCATTTTTACGACTTTTCCACATAATTTCCTTCCAGATTGATACATTTTTCGCAGCGATGAACCAGCTTTTCAATACCTTGGGCGAAAAACTCTCGGTCTAAGGACTTGAAAAAATTTATCACGGTATCCTTTAGGTGGTCATCTGACTCGAACTTTATGTGCGATACTTTTGCCGACAATATATGTGATTATAATGCATCTCATGATCATCTTAGATAAGATTTAACGACAAAAATTGAGCGCAGCAACAGGTATGGAGCGATAACGGCTCATTTTCGTCGCTAATCAGACGAATGCTGTTGTTCAAAACAGGCGAATACTTTTTGCTGAAAAAGTTGGCGGGGGACTTTTTCGACACGGGTGTAGAAATAAAGCTTTTTCTCCTACAAAAATTGCTCGAATTTCAAAAACAAAAATACCGCTGGATAGCTGAGGATTTGGCAAATTTAACCGTATAAATGAAATTTTTCTAGCACCAACAGGGCTAGAGATAAAAAATAGGGAAACTTATAAGTTGAACGCCCCTCGTAGTTATGTAGGTTTATTACTGAATTTTAAAATGTCTCAGTGTGATTTTCGTGATTTTTACTGGTTTTTACGTCAGAATAGACTATTCATTTGCTCACAGCAAAAGTTTGCAAGAGCCCCATTCCAGCAGCGGCTCGTGCAATGTGGCAACAATGGATTTCCTCCATTTAAAACTGTGTAAAATAATCGATTACTTAGTGAGGCGTAGCGCCTCACCTAGTATCGATCTTTTTGCATACGTTTAAATGGCAAAAGTGCACGGTTGCCAGATTGCACGAGCCGCCACTGCCCCATTCATCGTTGCCAAATTGCTGGATCCTCCACGCATGCGCAGACGTTCGTTCCTCAAAATACGAGGCGTTAAGGCCGAAGCTGTGGGAGGGGGAAGGGGGGGGGGGTGATGATAGTCATTCAGCCCCCTCCACCCCGAGAGGTCAGAAAGGTGAAAATAATTGAAAAAATGAAAGGGAAACAGAGGACAAAAAGAGGGAAAAGGAGAAAATCGACTTGCTTCCCCCGAAAAATTTTTTTTTTGATGTACTAACGAGGAATTAAGGATTGTCGCGAGATCTTCACGAGATAGTAAGTTTCGCCTTCAAGGTTTCGGTTCGGCCACTTGTCATACTCCTCACACTTTGCAGGCGAGAGGCCAGTGCGGTTGGGGCGGCAAAGCCGTTGCAGATCAGTCCCACACACTCACACCCATAACTGAAAATGTGTGAAAATCTCGAGACAATCTTTAATTCGTCAATAGCAGAGTTGGGCAAATGGGAATCGTAATCGTTCACACGATTACCGAGTAATCGTAATCGTGAAATCTTTGGATGGTAATTAAATCCATTTTTCACGGATAAATAATAAAATCAAGGGTATTTTTGATTAGATCTAATACTTCTGCAACTAATATGATGGGTGGCTTGTAAAAAATCAGCCTTGATTACCATAGAATCATCCTCCGAAAAAACGACGATTACGATAAATCGATTACCACCCCCATTTGCCCAATTGTGGTCAATAGTACAGCCCCCCTGAAAAAAAAAAAAAAAACAAAAAAACAAAACAAAAAAACAAAACAAAAACAAAAAAAAAAACGGAATGATTCGACTGATTCAAGTGAACAGTGCTATAATCTTTTGAATATTACTTAATCACATTTGACAACCCGGGTTGTCGAAGCGGCTCTACCAACAAGTTTTGAGTAGGCGATCGCGATACTCGCACGTTTACCGCGAAGGGGGAGGGGGGAGAGTTCTGGCCCCGCCCCTCGCGGAACCGCGGAGAGTGCCATTGGTTCCACGCTCGACTGGTTTTCACGTAGAGTCGATTTCATTGGTCGTCAAGCCGTCGCGGGCCCGCGGACTCCTCGTAGTTAGTTCCATTCGAGAGAGAGATATCACTCCCGCGTGGCGCACTTCTCCTGTAATTTACGCCGCCGCCTCGCCTCGCCTGCGCCTCCCGCACTGCGGGCCGGTCCTTCGCGGTTTTTCGTTCCATGGCAGACTCAGTCAAGGTCTTTTACTATATCGCAGATAAGTCCGGCAACGCTGTAATCTTTCGATGAGAAAAATATTCTTCTATACTCTGTTCACGATAAGAAGGCGGGTGAGAATTCAGGCAGTAATGCACTATTTAGCAACAGTGCGGCTATACTGGCTACTCAAACCCTTCGCAGTGGCCCTTGTTCTCCCGAACTCTCTCTTGGCACGGAGGATTTCCAAGAACCGACAGACTCAAACATTTATACACGTCTAGTAAAAATTGCGAACTGTCAAAAATACGAAAAAACGGACAAAATTTTCGCCCTAAAGGGCCAAAACTCGGCAAAAATAGTCGACTTTGAATATTAATGCCTCTCAGAAATTCGTATTTTTCCGTCCGAATTAAATTCAGGATATTTTGTCTAATATCGAATTTATGAGCGTCATCAATATTCAAAGTCGACTATTTTTGCCGAGTTTTGGCCCTTTAGGGCGAAAATTTCGTCCGTTTTTTCGTATTTTTGACCGTTCGCAATTTTTACTGGAAGTGTGTAAATGTTTGAGTCTGTCAGTTCTTGGAAATCCTCCGTGCCAAGAGAGAAGTCGGAAGAACAACGGCCACTGCGAAGGGTTGGAGTAGCCGGTATAGCCGCACTGTTGCTAAATAGTGCGTTACTACCTGAATTCTCACCCGCCTTTTTATCGTGAACAGAGTATAATAGATAAGGGCCGGAATGGGTCTGTTGCACACTTTGGCTAGAGCGTTTTAACGTATCAATTCTTCTGTAAAAAGCTGTAAAATTAACAATGGCAGCATCAGAAAACACCAAAACTCATTAATAAACTCACAAAACTGCGAAAAACACTAGACACTATTCACCCCTATATCTTTCCACCACGTGCACGATATTTCGCGAAATTAGCGCGGCACATTCAAATAAACACGGCCGACTGTCATCACAGCTGACTTCATAAACAAATAAACAATAAACACGGACGGCGTCTGTTTGAATTCTTACGTCTCAATATCCTCAATTCCTCACTAAAGATTAAGAAAGGTACGGAAACCGACATTTGTGTCGAAAACTTATCAAAATGAAACAATAACACACAGGAGTTCCAAGTATGATTCCAACTTCAATCATCATTTTTTTTTTTTTTTTTAAAATACTACAATTAATTCTCCTATAAACTGCCAACATTTCTTTTCGGAATCTTTTCATTCGAATCCTAGCCATTTTTAGTATTTCACTTTCTCCCCATCTCCGTGTGATGTACTTCTCAACTGATATTTGTAAATTGTAATCGTTGCTTCAACCGGTGGAATCGCCGATGGACTGTCGAATATAATGAACCCATTATAGATAACTATATACCAGGTTCCATCAGTAAATCAACGGTCGCTCGCTCAACTTGAGTGGGTAGATAAATATTCCTTCTCCGCGGTGTTGATTTTGCCTATCTACCCAATTGAAGGCGCTCGACGAGACGTTGTTTAGCAGATGTTAAAGATTGAGGATAGATTATTCTGTGAATAAGAAATTGGAGTAGGGAGCGGCAGGCCGAGTTTTGATTACGATTATACGAATATACTCGGGCGTGGTACTGAACGGGTTAAACATCCGCGCGGAACGTCATCACTTCATGCGCATTACATCTCAAAACAATCGATACTTCTGCGCAGGTTCAAATGAGAGGGAAAGCTTAGTTCGGTTGTTCGCGAAGCCCATAGAACTGCCGTTTTGCGTATGATTAACATCACCAGTGGCGCGAGGCGTGCGATTTGGCAACGTTCCTTTTTCCCCACTTAAACACATTAGAAAGGTCAAAATGCCTGGTCATCGCCGACGACTGAAGCGTTCGACCTTTTTAGTGAATTTAAATGGAGAAAATACATTGTTGCCAAATTCCACGCCTCGCCACTGAATATCACTTTTCAATTCACCGATGATTCCACCGGTTCAGGAAAGATTATACATCAGCTCAGTTCAGTGTATGACTGTAACGCACGAAAAAACTCGCATTTGTACTCTTTCCTCAACCGGTGATGGAGTCGTCGACGACTTTAAAAAACTCGCGGATGTTTCAGTAAACCAACGGCGTTTCAACCGATTTAGTAAAGATTACAGAAGCTGGTATTTTTGTGCAGTACAGTCATGCACTGAACTGGACTGTGTAATCTTTTCTCGGTGAATTGAAAAAATGCCATTATTTCTACGCCGCCTTTGATCCCTTGTGCGTCGCGTTGCCGCCACCGCATCGTTAAAAAGCGGTGCCAATGAATGGTATTGGGGGGGGGATGGTGGAGGGATGGTGGGGGGGGGGGGGAGAGGACCAAGTGGTATGAAATAATAAATGAAATATTGACTGGGGCTGGGGCTGGGGCTGTGGCAAAGCACGGGCTCGATTGAGCCAGGTCGTAGAGTTCGCGCGACCATGTCCATCCACCATCCACCAGTCCGCGAGTTGTTGCCGTCGTCGCGTCAGTCGCGAGCTACAAGGCAGCAAGAGTCGCGGACTCGCGGCACGGCACACAGGGGGCAGAAATGATCGGTTTTTTTGTGTCAAAAATCCACACATTACCTCCTTCACGGAAAAAAAAAAAAAAAAACTACGGTGAAAATAACCATACGGATACCTGATTTTGGCACCTGCTAGATGTTACGGTAATGTTAACCAGAAATATTCTATGTTTTGACTAGGTACTAGGTGATGTTACCTGATTGCATGTCGAATTAACTCAAAGTATCGGTATATGTACCAGCACCATATACTTCTGGTCAAGTTGACCATAACATCTAGCAGGTGCCAAAATGAATAATTCGCTGAATAATTTTTAAATGTACACGGTGTGACAGATATATCCCCCCACTCTCTAACTTTTGAACGAGTTGAGGTAAAAAGTTGCTGTTAAGTTCATTCTTCATAATTTTAGATGAGATTTATTTATTTGGGAGTCAAAAGCCCCAACCCTCGCTGGGGGACTTTCCCAGGGGGGCTATCTCAAAAATTTCAAACGGCAACCCCTATCTTTTGATATATCGTTTGAAAGGGTGTAAAATTCTAAGACTTTTGCCGCAAACTAGAGGTCGATATCGTTTTTCGTTTTCGATATATCGAAGTTCAAAGTTCGATTTCGACCCATTTTCAAAAAAATCAGAACTCCCATTTAAAGAAAGTCGGAATTTGAAAAACTAGGAGTCTAAAATACTCTAAAAAGCAAGTACTTTTCAGAAAAATATACGGTTCTGCCATAAGTTCAGTCAAAATTTGGTTTTAGAGCCCCCCCCAACAGTTTTCTAAAAAAAAAATTGCCACTCTGGCTTTCTGTTGCGTATCAGTTTCTTTTTATCGTGCAAATCCTTAACCAAGAAGAAACAGTCTCGTCGATTTCTATGTCTAGAAAGCCACACTCAAACACTTGCATCAGTGGCGAGGCGTGCGATTTGGCAAGTTCTCTTTTCTCCCTTAAACCCATTGGAAAGGTCGAACTGCATGGTCATCGCCGATGACTGAAGCGTTCGACCTTTTTCGTGAATTTAAATTGAGAAAATACATGGTTACCAAATTTTACGCCCCGCCTGCACTGACTTGCACTTTCGTTTAAAACCAATTTCACGGGTATTTGTCACACTTTTTTGATTTAAATTTGAAGGTTAAACAAAGTCAGGCAAACAAACCGAGCCTGTGTGAAAAATGTCCAGAAAGAGATCTTGATCAGTTCTGCCTCCGTGAAGTTTCAATATCACGCCCCACAAATCTTCTGTATCCCTATAGATCGTAGGTAAATTTACAAGAGGTCAAAGAGCTCCATTTAAGTTTGTCATTTATGCATGATAGTTTTCAGTGATCTTGAATTGCTAATGTTTGACCATAAAAAAACAGTATTCTTAACCCAATGTGCGGTGACGCTGTGCGATCAAGTTCGAGAATTCATTAAGACTGATTTAAACTCACTCATATCCGGTAAATTGTGCTGTTCTCGCTTAATCCATTTCAATCGAGCTATCGCCACTCCTGTAAAGAGTCACATCGCATCCTGAGCTGGCATCAGTGTTGCCAAATTTCGGATTAAAATCTACTATTTTTGCATTTGCGTCAAATTGGAAATACACAGCCTGAAGTCTAGTCTTCGTAAATATGGCAACACTGGCTGGCATGGCAAGTGGCAGGCAAACGACCACGATCGCGAGCTCGACTTTACTCGGTTTCGTGTTACACAGTTGCCAAACCTGATCCAAGAAAGAAACCAATTAAATTAGGGGTTGAATGGAATAGAATTTCTAGCAGGCAAAGGAGGCTCGTACTATTTGGCAACCATGTTTTTTTGCCATTTGAACGTATGCAAAAGTTCCTATGTCTCAGGGATTTCGTGAATTCCCTGAAGATCGATTATTTTACATAGGTTTAAATGGATAGAATCCGACGTTGCCACATAACACGAGCCGCTTTTATTCCCTAGTAATGTGTAAGGGTTTTTCTCAGGAGGCTCATGTAGGCGTGGGACAAAATTAATTTGTAAACCCCCCTTCCTCATAATGTGAGCAGCCAAGTAGTAACGCCATGAGGGGGGGGGGGGGTTGCGCTGGATAAAATTCTTCCAAGAGTGGCAAAATCGGGGCGCACACAGAGAAGAAATACTTTGCTAACTATCGATCACCGAAGTTTTCAGTTGCAGAAACCAAAATGTTCGGTCGTATGAGTGAGTATCGAGTTCTTCATTAGCAATATCGAAGCCTTCGGTAGGGGCGGAATTTAGGTCATACATTTTGGTTTCTGCAACCAAAAACTTCGGTGATCAAAATAAACCGAATTTTCAGTTCATACGACCGAAGCATTTTTCTCCGTTGCACAAGCTTAAAACTAAGGCATCAGCAAAAATAGACGTCACGCCCCCCTCTCCAGAAACTTTGTCAAGAACCTGCCCAGATGTAGCTCCGTAGCGGAGCGGGACAGTTTGAATTACGATTTTTTAGACGATAGTCTGCTTCACAACGTTATACTAAAATTAAGGTTTGCGCCATTTCACGGGGGAGAAAGTACTGCACCTAAGTACTTACAAAGAGTCACCGCGTGCATGTGTGCTTTTGGTGCTTGCGGAGGGGAAAAAAAGACTTATAGAATTAACCATCTGCGTAAAGCTGATTTTGGAGTATGCAAGAAAATTTAACTCAATTTACTTCAAAGTTACTTTGCACTTTACCATACTAGGGTGACGTCTACCACAATTTTTAGCAGAGACCAAAATCAGCTATACAAATGGTAAATTCTACCAGTCTTATTTTCCGTGTATGATTAAATTCACAGGAGTATGAGAAACCAGCTCGGATTGGGCCAAAGGGTTATAGAAAACAGAATTTCAATTATTGAGACCAATCACTCGAAGGGAGGGGGTCTGGGGGGCCTCCGTCGGAGAATTTTTAAATTTTTTGCCCTCAGATATGTAAATTTAACACAGTGGCGTAAATAAGGATCGAGCGCCCGCCCGCGAATTGGTGAGCTGCGCCCCCCCCCCTCTTCAAAAAAATTTCAACTATACTTTTTAATTATCATTGTTCTAGAACAAATAAAATAAATATAAGTAAATAAAGGGAGCTTGCTTTATTTATATACTCATTACATGCATAAGTAATAAAAACGAAATTTATTTTCTGCTGAATGAAAAAATTAAGAAGGGTTTATCCGGGCCGGGGGGTGGGGGGTCAATGGTGGTTTAAAGTTAAGTGAATGATCATATAAGACGTGTCGAGAATCATAGAAATTCTATAGAAATATAGTTTCTCATTAATCCTTTCTCCAGTTTCTTATTTATGCTTGTTGTTGTTCTGTTCTCTTGCAAATTTTGAATTTGCTGTAATTTTTGGTGTTGTTGCGCCCTCTCTAGACGTGGCGCCCGCCCGCACCGCGGGCCCTGCGGGTCCGTTATTTACGCCACTGAACACCAGACATACTCAAAAATTACATTTATTATTATGAAGGATGAAACGTTTCCACTTTTGCCGGTTAAAGTTTTTCTGATGCAATTAAAGCTCTCCGCAAAATACGACGGCTATAGGCGGCTGCGGATCAGCGCAGGATATTATATTATGATGATGTGAAGCGAACTGGAATCAGCACAAGAAAAAAAATTGAAAAATATCTTAAAAAAAAAAAAAATTAAATGAAAAAGTTAAAAATAAAAAGTCTCGAGAATGAAAAGGATTAACTCCAACATTTTTGCGCCAGAATTTCTATTCAAAGGTATCATTTTGGGGACTATTTAATCGTTCTGATTGCTGTTTTGGCCGCAGAACGTCCCTCATCTCAGCGGTGCGGATTGCAAAAAAAGGAAATAGAAAGAAGTGAGCCAAAATGATCGGCTAAAGTGGTAGAATAATGAGTGTTGCTTTCTTTTCAGGGAGGAGGGAGGGGGTTCGATAAAGGAGTGAAAAAGGATGGCAGAGTGAGGGGAGGGGGGAGACAAAGGGAGAATTAATGAGGTGGACGAAAGGGAGAAAGAAATGAGGCTCGAAGGTATCGCCGCCGATGTTTCTCCTCGAATAAAGGTCAATTTTAGAGCGCGCGAAGAATGACGGGTTAATAAATGATGGAGACTCCTTTTGTGTTTTGACCTTCTTAATCATCCTCTTGACAAGATCACTGGGGCAACCTTACAGGGCCCGGGCCCCGGATCAAGCGCTCGGGGAGACCTGCGGGCTGCGGGATCCAAGACTTGAGAATGAGATGCTTTCGAAGAGTGAGCTGTCAGAAACTCAGAACTGTTTCACAAGATTTCCTGAAAGGGTAACCTCATAACTAACATTTTTCTTCCTCAAATTAAAAAAAATATATAAGTATATTTTTTGACATACATCCAACAAGTAATTAATGGCGATGGTCCGATTAATTATCCATCATGAAAATATTTGTAAGACACGTCTCAATGGGGCAGTTGCAAGGGTCTGAAATGTTCAGTTTTTTATAAAGAAAATGAAAGTACTTGATGAGCTGAGAAAAAAGATGCCTTTGGTTTCTAATTAAGTCCCACTGTCCCGGAGATGAGATTTTGGCCCAAAATACATTGTTTTAAATGGGAATTCCGCGTAGTGACGTCACTACACCCACGATTTTTTGCAACTTTATACGATTGTATCTCCAAAACCGAGACACTTAGAAAAAAACCAAAGGCACCATTGTTCTCAGCTTATCAAGTACTATCGTTTTCATTATAAAAAACACACCATTTTAGACCCTTGCAACTGCCCCATTAAAAATTTTAAAATCTTCAATTTACCTCGGGGTTTGGCCGCAGCTGCTTGGGGGCTAAAATGAAGGTTAAACATCTAGGATTTAAAAGACTTATTATTGCAACTTTTAGAGGTCTAACAACGTCTCTAATCAAACTCTAGCATTGAAAGAGAAAACAAGATAGGGAGAGAAACAAAATTGTTAACATGTTCCATATATACGACATCTATAAGAAAAGCTTGGATGGAAATTGGGGGTAAAAAAAATCCACTGCGTATGAACGTTTTTATTTTCCTCTAAAAAAGAACAATGAGAACATTTGAAAGACCCTCAAATGCGGGTTGACACCTTAAGACCTTCTAGGATTATTACTGCTTTAAAAATGTTGGCTGCATGACCGCGTATGAAGAAGACCTTTACACTTTCCTTCACAACCGTTCGTTAAAGTCTCCAAGGCAGTGGTGGCTCGTGTAATAAGGCAACAACGTATTCTCTTCATTTAAACCTACGTAAAACAATCGATATTTAGGAGATTCAATCGCACCCAGTGGCGTCGCGTGCAAGTTGGCAACAATGTATTCTATCCATTTAAACTCATGTAAAATATCGAATTCAGGGGGTGCACAGTGCACAAGGAAAATTCGATATATTTAATGAGTTTAAATAGAGCAGTTGCATTGTTGCCAGATGGCACGAGACGCCACTGATCGCACCCCCAAAATATCGATACTTTTTCATAGGTTTAAATGGCAAATAAGCATGATTGCCAAATTGCACCACTATTTATTTATTTATTTATTTATTTATTTATTTATTTAATTTTGTACATAAGAGCCATTAGCTTGAAATGCACGTCAGGAAAAAAAAAACTAAACAGATACAAAATAATAATAATAATTCTTGAATAATAAATACACTACATATAAATTTCCTTTTAAAATTAAGTTTTAAGTGTTAGTCCACAGCTCCTCCACACTGTAAAGGGCTTTGTTGATAAAAAATAGTCTTAACTGTCCAAAAAAATTATCAAACTCCTCATTTTTAAATAAAAGTTTTAGCTCCTTAGGAATTGAATTAAAAATTTGAACAGCTGAGACTGGAACAGAAGCTCTTGAGGATATAATGCCAATACTCAAATACAGGGTGTTATTACATCAAAAAAGCGTTATTTTCAAATGATTCCTTTCCTTGTTTTCTGAAGAATAATTATAAAAAAAAAAATCATGGCCGAAATAGAGGAACATTACGCTATTGATATGTAAATAGTCATGGAAGAAAGTAAAAAAGAATAATATTGAACCCACCCGAGTTATAGACATTAAAAACCCCCACAGCCTCAAATGGACGTAGGTCATAGTTGATTAAAAAAAAAAAAAGTGAAAATTTGCATAAATCTTATCTCACTTCTGAGGCCGTAAATCTTTCGAGACCAATCTGAAATAGAGAACAGGGCTCACCCCTGTCCGCTGGCTTACGACCTTGCCTGCTGTGGATTGAGAGAGGGGCCTGCAGATTATTTTATAAACATCGCCAAGCCCCGCAAATAAGTAACACCACATAACGTACAGCGGTGAAACCGTTGAAATGGTATTAAAAGTAAGTTGGTTACCGCGCATACTCAACTCGACCATAAATGAAATAGATGAGAACATAAATAATCGTATAATTCAATCCTACGAGGGGAACTTTTGATGGGGCCAGCCAATAGACGACCGTTTTCCACCCCTCTGCGGTAACAATTTATGCGGTTCAATATTTTGAATGGAAGATGAACCGAATCTCTTTTTTATCGCGGCTCTTTTATCAATTCATTCAACGCCTCTGCTCGGAACGTACGCTAAAAACTAGTGCTGTATGCCCTCTGAATCTCCATTTTCATTCATTCATTGTCAGTTAAAGCATAGCTGATTCTTTTTTTTTTATTATTTGTTTTTCATTAATTTATTTCAAGTGGAGGGAGGGTTGAACTAAGTATATTAAATGGAGTCTTGTGTAAATGGTTGGACCCCATTATTTGTGGACGAGAGTCCACTATGCAACTTAAATTCATGGGCGGATCCAGCAATTCGGCAACCATGAATTCATCCCATTTGAACGTATGAGAAACAATCGATTTTCGAGGAGGCCATGGCCCTTTTACTAATCGATTGTTTCTCATGCATTCAAATGGGATTAATACACAGTTACCAGATTTTTGGATCTGTTTTTGAACTTAATGGGTCTGTTGCAAACTTTTGCTACAACGATTGAGAGTGTTTAATCTAATGTAAAATCGCCTGAAAAGTCCAATGGTGGCATCAGAAAGCCACGAAATGAGATAATAAACTCACAAGAAACGTTTAATGAAATCCAAGATGGCGGCAAAATATCGAGCAATCCGTATGCATGCACCACGAACATTCAAGGATAGCCAACCTCACAACATCGATCACAACCAATCACAACGTAAACAAACACATAACCTCTACCTCCAATGAGGTTGTAAACGTTGGCAATCCTTGGATGATCACGGTGCATACATTCAGATTCCTCGATATTTTGCCGCCATCTTGGATTTCAATAAACGCCTCTTGTGAGTTTGTTATTGTATTTCATGACTTAATGATGCCACCAATGGACTTTTCAGGCGATTTTACATTGGAATCATAACTTTTTATCGTTGTAGCAAAAGTTTGCAACAGACCCATTAACTTGAACCGCTGTTAAACGTTAATTCAAACCTTTATAATTTCTAGCTCGACGAAGCTTTTGGTTCTTCTATTTTCAAAAAAGGTTTTTTTTTTTTTTTTCTTTTTTTTTTTAAAGAGAACATTTAATAAATAAAAAGAGAGGGAGACAAAAATCAAACAAATAAAAACAACGACGCGTAAAATGCCAGTTCACTGTCAATGAGATTATAGTATTTGGCTGTCACCAACAGGATTTCTGTAACTCCAAGATTTTTGACCAGTGAAAATTCCATCTAACTGGTGATGGTGGTAAGATCTCTAATGACGTCATAAGCACTATTCGTCACCGAGTTTCGGTAAATCAAGAGAAATTCGATGTATCAGTTGGTATTTTACTGTGATAGATACTTGATTTTATCCGATTATCCATCGATCAGTCAAAATCTACCAGAGTTGTCTTTTTTTCGGATTTATAGGTGAAAGAAAGAGGCACTCGTAGGCAGTGTCCGCAGAATGTTTACGGGCTCTCAACAGTTAGTGACACCAAAAATAAGATCAAAAATTTGCCTCTGTACCAAGGCTGGTAACAAAGGTACGATAGGTATGCCTTCGTTTTTTTTAATGATTGTTTTTCTTTTTTTTCTGATCGTTGCAGTCTTCACTGAGAGAATTCTTTTTTTAATCCAAGGTGTATTTCGTTTGTGTTAAAAGAAACTGCGCAGTGAAATGTTGACTAAGGGAAATTCCTTTAACCCAAGGAAAATGCCTGCTGCTACAAGTAGGTAAAAGATTCCTTTTTGCAGTTATACAGTGATTCTCTTTCATGCAACAGAACTTTACTTCGCGTAAGGACAACTATCACAAGTAAACGTGTTTCCTTGTTTTTAAAGAAGTGATTTATCTTAGTGTTAGCGGTTAAAATAAACCAGTGCAACTTTTTAAGACCTGTTTTCCCGATCTTTCCGTCAGACATGTTTTAAGATTCTCAACAAAATGACCAAAGCTCTGATTTTTTGAAAATACATAAATTAAAGCCTTCCATGACTCTCCTGGTTTTCTTCCTTGCGATGAAGTTTATAACTCTTTCTCAAACTGTGAGATGATAAACGAAATCATATATACTTTAATATATGGCTCTCTTCAAACCGTCATAGCCTCTACCCATATTTAAGGTTCATTCAGCGGCGTGGATTCGAAAATTGACCGAGTGATGCAACATAGTTGTCAAGTTGGCTGTATCCTGAAATAAAAATGGTGCGTTTTCAAAATCAACTAGTTTGTTGTCTGTAAAGAGTTCGTAAATACGGCCAGTGTTGAGGCATATGAAATCATGAAATTTCTCATCAAATGAGGTAACCATGGTGTAATTTACAAAACCGTATCACTGTCAGGTGAAATAAGGACTAAGGTGTGTGACCCAAAGGTGGCCCGGCTCTTAAGGTGGCCCACCCCAGCTTATTCCAGTTAATTACACGAATTGACGATAGATGGCGTTAGTGCTGAGTAGCAGGATGCTATCGCTTCCCCCACTCCAAAAATCAAGAGCATCGGGGGATTCAGCCGGCGCGGAACAGTGAAACGTCCATTTTCGCAGGTCTTCAGCTAATTTTTATGGAAGTAAACAATCGTGAAAGCTAAGCCCTTAAATTGATTCCACCTTTGACTTTCAATTCATCATAATCATTATTATTTCTGGTGTAACTAGGGTCTAGATTCCTTTTTCTTTTAACTATAAAATAGCATTTGAATACTTATTAATGAGATTTAAAAGGGGGTGTTTACTTTTAGGTGCATCAAAAATATTAGGGGTGGCCACCTTAGGTGCATGTTTTGCGCGATGCCAAAACCCTACTTTTTTCAAACGCAAAAAAAATCTCAAAAACAAGCAAATTTTAAAAAAATGAAATTAACATATGATAGCCAACTGTCTTAATAGTAAATTGACATATTTAGTTTTTTTTATACCTCATGACTTATGCGTGCATATTGGCCCCAAGCATAGGTATGGCCACCTTTGGGTCACTTACCTTATGTGAAGTATTTACTTTACATCAATTTAAGAATTATTGACTTTACAGATGTGCCAGCTGTCTGAATACGGTAATCAGTCTCACTCTAGAAATAGTGAACCTTTCATAATATTGGTATCAGGGATAGCTCAGTGTTGACAGTAATCAACAGAATTACGAATACCATCTCAACGTATTAAATAGAAAGAATAAAAAAGACCGTGTTATTGTTTAAATCGTCCATTTGACCCGTACAGTGTACATACAAGATATGTCTACAGTTTTTGTACTATACCTTGCATTATTTATCAGAACAAAAAAATCCACTAGAGTTCAGGTTTCTTGAATTATGTTTAACCTTTTCAATTTTATAAAATTTCATTTTGACCCTTCACTGCATGATTTTTTTTTTTTTTTTTTTCAAGCAAATGTGGATTTTTCAATGTATTAGGTGGTCAAATACATAGGAAAAATAGTGAAAAAATAATTTGACGGTTTTTCGGTCAAAATTCTCTTTTTTCTACTTTTTACTCGTTTTTTACAAGTGATATAACACCATAAGAAATGGCGGGAATTTTTTTTATTTTATTTTTTTTAAATTTTAATTTTTTTTTTTTTTTTTTTACTTCAATTGGATTTTTCAGAAAGCCAATGCCGGAAACTTTATAAAAATAATCAAAATGTGGTCAGTTTGGATACGGGGGCAAATTTCCCCCCTGACATGATTTCGATCACGAACCCTTCACTGCATGATGTTTTCTTTCAGCCAATTTTTTTTTTTTTTTTTTTTTTTTGAGCTCAAAACATACCTTCTCCCGCGTTGACCCACCATGCGCCAAAGGCATATCTCAAAACCTGTATTGTATATGAGCGTTTGAAGAATTTGTTCCACCGGTGGAACTTCATGCAGTGAAGGGTTAATGTAACTTTTAAACTTGTTCATTCATAGTCTCATTGCATAATTCATTAAATTTTTTTCTGAAAGACTGTTCGAGTGTTCAGCATGGCAGCATCGCAGAGCTTCGGACCCCCTGTTGACTTATGGCTGAGGGCGTGTGTTTTTTTTTTCTTTCTTTCTTTCTTTCTTTTCTTTCTTTCTTTCTTTCTTTCTCTCTCTCCGTTTTCTCTCTTTCTCTCACCAAATTATTATTTATTGAGACAGGAGCCATACGTATGTATGAAGTTGCTTTGCTTCCATCTATAAATGCATCGAGTCTTGTTATTTTAATTTGAATTTATAGTCTCTGATAATTGTACACCCAAAATATATCCCATGCTTCATATTATTGTGAGTACGTATCTTGTTGTCGAATGATCCTTTAACTCTTGGCTTCATCTTGATTTCTCTCTCTCTCTCTCTCTCTCTCTCTCTCTCTCTCTCTCTCTCTCTCTCTCTCTCTCTCTCTCTCTCTCTCTCTCTCTCTCTCTCTCTCTCTCTCTCTCTCTCTCTCTCTCTCCCTTTCTTTCTTTTTCTTTCGAGCTTCATAGCCGTAGCGTAGCCTGGAAGTTGTCTTTCTCGCTCTTTCCCCATTTGAACGCATGCGTTGAAAAAGGATGGAGATAGGGGCTGTCACGTGACTTTAGCCCCTGTTCTTTTCCTTTTCTAACTCAAGCAATCAAATAGACGAAAGAGAGAGAAAGACAAATTCCCATATAGCTACGGCTATGTCGAATCTCCTCATGCGTTGACTGGGCGTTATCTGACTTTCTCTTACAAGGGGACCTTACGGTGACTCCGCCTCCGATTTTGATCAAATTTTCAGGGATGGTAGTTCATGACAAAATATTAGACCCATATTTTTCACTTTTTGTGAATAGGCCTTAGTTTCGTCGCAAAAAATTTTCAAAGTTTCGGAAAAATTACGACGAAATCGTCGCCGAGACAGCGCGCAGCGTTAAGTTGGGCAATTTCGGCTGATATGTGCAACTGCCGCGGTGGCGCGGTCGGTAGCATCTCTGATCATCATACTGATGGTCGCCGGTTCGAATCCCGCGACTACTGCGAGTTTCTAACTTTTTTAAGCAGACTTATATTAAAAAAAACGACACCACCACCACCACCACTAACAACAACAACAACAAGATTGACGCCGAAAGTCTCAAATAATAATAATAGAACGCATGTTAGATATTTTATGAATGGAAATACAAACTCACCAAAGTAATGTAGTTTAAAGCATTCATTCTATAGAATATTCGCCGTTCAATGAAAAGCATACATTCAACCATTCATTGAAAACCACAGTTATCCCACCATCCAATGAAAGCCGTTTCATCCATTTCAGGCCACTGTTTCGTGCAAACTTCGGTGTTTTTTTTTTTTTTTTTTTTTTTTTTTTTTTTTTTTAATAACACAAATTAAATCCAAAAAATAAATTAACGAAGAAATTTACCTCAAGAATTTAATTTGTGTTATTAAAAAAACAAAAAACAAAAAACAAAAAAAAAAACCGCAGTTTGCACGAAACAGTGGCCTGAAATGGGTGAAACGGCTTTCATTGGATGGTGGGATAGCTGTGGTTTTCAATGAATGGTTGAATGTATGCTTTTCATTGGACGACGAATATTCTATAGAATGAATGCTTTAAACTACATTACTTTGGTGAGTTTGTATTTCCATTCATAAAATATCAAACATGCGTTCTATTATTATTATTTGAGACTCTCGGCGTCAATCTTGTTGTTGTTGTTGTTGTTAGTGGTGGTGGTGGTGGTGTCGTTTTTTTAATATAAGTGTGCTTAAAAAAGTTTAAAACTAGCAGTAGTCGCGGGGTTCGAACCGGCGACCACCAGTATGATGATCAGAGACGCTACCGACCGCGCCACCGCGGCAGTTGAACATTGCAGCCGAAATTGCCCAACTTAACGCTGCGCGCTGTCTCGGCGACGATTTCGTCGTAATTTTTCCGAAACTTTGAAAATTTTTTGCGACGAAACTAAGGCCTATTCACAAAAAGTGAAAAATATGGGTCTAATATTTTGTCATGAACTACCATCCCTGAAAATTTGATCAAAATCGGAGGCGGAGTCACCGTAAGGTCCCCTTGTTAGATCTGGAGCTTGACATATAATAGAGACTTGGAGTGAACCCTCCCTGAACTGCGGGTCTTTAAACCCTCGCGGTACTTTAAATAGATCTTCTTTTCTTACCTTCGATTAATCTAGAACTTTTTAAAGGTAATTTCAATGCAGTGTGTAATTACGTACTGATTTTTTCCATTTTTAAACTGATCTTCTGATAATTTATGTTTTTTTCAATTTTCGGTACTCGCATCTCAAGCTCTTTTGCACAATTAGAGAGCTCATTTTTTTTTTCAAATTTTTATTTTTATCTGAGAAACAAAGTTATTTAACTTAAAATGCATGAATATGTGGATTTGATTTGAACTGTAAATGAAATTAGCTAAAAAAAAATGTGTGTTTCAAAATATATTAACGTTTGAAATTTTAATTAAACAAAAAAATCCTGTTATACTCTGTTCACGATAAGAAGGCGGGTGAGAATTCAGGTAGTAACGCACTATTTAGTAACAGTGCGGCTATACCGGCTACTCCAACCCTTCGCAGTGGCCGTTGTTCTTCCGACTTCTCTCTTGGCACGGAGGATTTCCGAGAACCGACAGACTCAACAATTTACACACGTCCAGTAAAAATTGCGAACGGTCAAAAATACGAAAAAACGGACGAAATTTTCGCCCTAGAGGGCCAAAACTCGGCAAAAATAGTCGACTTTGCATATTGATGACTCTCATATATTCGATATTAGACGAAATATTCTGAATTTAATTCCGACTGAAAAATACGAATTTCTGAGAGTCATCAATATTCGAAGTCGACTATTTTTGCCGAGTTTTGGCCCTTTAGGGCGAAAATTTCGTCCGTTTTTTCGTACTTTTGACCGTTCGCAATTTTTACTGGACGTGTGTAAATTGTTGAGTCTGTCGGTTCTTGGAAATCCTCCGTGCCAAGAGAGGGATCGGGAGAACAACGGACGCTGCAAAGGGTTGGAGTAGCCAGCATAGCCACACTGTTGCTAAATAGTGCATTACTACCTGAATTCTCACCCGCCTTCTTATCTTGAACAGAGTATAGTTAATTTCGTTCAACGTGCCAAGACCCCCATTTGACATAAATCGAACGGTAGCGCTCTGGTGTCAGAAATCGGCACTAAACGCTGAAAAGTCACATTAACTTCTGAAAACTTATAATGAGTCAATCTCAGGGCTGCCGTTTTGCGTATAATCAATGCTATTTTTCAATTCACCGATGATTCCACCGGTTGAGAAAAGATTACAAAGTTCATTTCAGAGCATGACTGTAATAAACTAAAATACTCGCATTTGTAATCTTTTCTCAACCGGTGGAGTCGTCGATGACTTTAAAAAAACTTGCGGATATTTTAATTAATCAACGGAGTTTCCACCGATTGAGGAAAGATTACAGATCTGGGTATTTTCGTGCATTACAGTCATACACTGAACTGAACTGTGTAATCTTTTCTCAACCGGTGGAATCATCGGTGAATAGAAAAATATCATTGATTATACGCAAAACGGCAGCCCTGGTCAATCTCGATGATGATATGATGATGCTCATATGGCAACGAGGCAAGGTGTGCAAGAAGAAACGACAAGCAAGAATCCTCTGACAAATAAGACGTGAAGAAGAAGAAGCGGCGGTGTATTAATTAATAAGCAAAAGGATATATAAGTGATATAGTGAGATGTTCACTTTTATTCACTTGATTCACTTATTCAAAATGTAATACGGCAAGGGGTTAAGCATTTGCCTGTGAAACAATGCCTCACTACTTCTCCACCCCCCCCCCCACCCCACCCGCTCATCCAATTGCAACATCTCCCCGCGTGCCCCATGCTACGTTGCACGAGGCGATGAGCAGACAAACGGTGAGCTTCCTTGCCGCGCGACTCCAAAGCTATGCGATACAGTGTTGCCGTTTAGACGAAAATTCCAATGACAATTATTTTCAAAATTCAACGAAGATTCTCGCCATCGCATCGGTGGACGAAAAGCTTACAGTGTGAAGATGATTCCAGGACCAGGGTCGATTATTATAGTTCGAACCGCGGACACCACGTCGCGCTGCTCAAAAAGTCAACAGTTTTTGGTTTTAAAATTGATGAATTTAATTTGAAAGCTCAGATTTATTAGAGGAACGTCATCAGTGCTTGCGAACAATCGAGCACACGTTAGAGATACGTTGGAAGTTTAAAGCCAAAATACTCAAAATTTGGCTCTTACAAACTTTCGTCGTAGGGGATTGAAGAGTTGATTCTTAGTGCAATGAAACCTGTAAAAATGACGATGAGTACACTAAAAAATCACAAAATTCACTCTCAGAATCGGGCTTGATATGGTGGAGAGACACGCAGGTATCATGGGAGATGAATCTAAAATGAGCAGTGGCGCACCGAAGGCGGTGGTTCTAGGGTCAACCCCCCCCCCCCCCCCCAAGCATCAAGATTTTGCTCTAAAAAAGGTCATATTCGGCCAAAATTGTTTTCAAAACCACCCGCCTAAGGCCTCAGAAAATGGAAAATTTGCGGTGAAACCCCCACCAAGCTAAAGTTCTCGGTGCGCCACTGAAAATGAGACATTAACTCTGTTTCCGTAGAGAAAGTGACATATTAGACAGAAATCTCTCATTTATGTGGATTTATTTCTGAATTTTAGACTTTCTTATTGTGATTTTCGTGATTTTCGCTGGTTTTTACAGCATATTACGCTATTTGATAAACTCAAAGTTAAAGCCGGGAAGTTAGAAATACGAAAACTGTTAGCCTCAATGATTGCAAGAGAGGCAAATGAACATAGTATCGCTCGCACTCACTTGCACTCACTTGCACTCACTCGCACTCACTTGCACTCACTCGCACTCACTAATGGTAAGTTTAAGGCGAAGTGAATTAATTCCCGCATTATTACGGCTTTAATTATTGTTCAATTCTCAACCTATTTTGCTCGCTTTTGGCTCAAAAAATCCATGACAAATTTCGCAGGTGCTGACGATCTTGGATTCTGCGTTTTTCCTTTGCTTTGTTTTAAAATTCCAGAAACAAGACTTTTCCCAAAAGCGACTAGTGGGGCTATCCATTTTATTCCTGACACTCCATTTTATGACATTCATACCGAATTCGATGGTGACTCTCAATCGGAAAGCTTACAAGTTAAGATGATTCCAGGAATGATTAGTTCGAACTTTTGACACTGCCTCGCGCCGTTCAAAAAGTCAACAGTTGTTGGCTAATATTTAATGAATTTACGCTAAGCACAAATTTGAGGAACGTCATGCAGTATACCTGCGAAACCATACTTCAGGAAGATACCCTGAAACTTTCAATCTGAAACACTCAAAAATAAAGCTGGAAATGATGAAATATGAAAATTCCCATTCAGTGGCGGCTCGTGCGATTTGGCAACCATGCAATTCTCCATTTAAAGTTAGGTAAAAGAATCGATTCTTGAGGAGGCTGGCAGCCTCCGGAAGAATCGATTATTTAACATTGATTAAATGGGAGGAGAACACTGTTGCCAAATTTCACGAGCCGCCACTGTTCCCATTAGTCTCAATGAGTGCGAGTGAGGCAAATTAGGCATATGCTGATTAAAATAAAAGAAAGATTCACTTGCGCGAATAAAATTTTAATATCGGACGCGTTTCGCGTGGACACGGCCGGACATCATCAGCGACTGATTATCACGAGATACGTTCGGTGCTTTGGCCCGTCGCGTCGGTGGTTGTTACCCCCCCCCCCCCCCCCCATCCCTCCTCTCAATCCTTCATATAAAGAGTTTACAACTTTGAAGAGAGGGTCTCGCGCACCTCCTGTATCTAAATTGAAGTTACGACGTTTGTAATTATGAATAAGTAAAAATGTTTTTCCAAGTTTTGCGGTGAAATTTGTTGTTTACTTCCTTATGGAGGGAGGAGGGAATGGACATCGTGTTTTTCGTCCCAAAAGTGACACAATTCTTTTATTTTAATTTGATTTTAGTACTTGTGTCACAATAATCCTTTGGTGAACATATTAGACAATTTTAGATGGACATATTATCACTCGCATTCACTCGCACTCACTAAGCTTATGACGAAATGAATTTCATAAATTACGGCTTTAATTCTCAACCAATTCTGCTCGTTTTATGGGCTCAAAAAATCTATTCAAAAATTTCGCAGATGCTGGGCGTTTTTTTTTCTTTGTTTTCATCCTTCTGCACTGAGACTGAGAGAATTGTTTTTTTAATCCAAGGTGTATTTCGTTTGTGTTAAAATAAACTGCACAGTGAAATATTTAGCATGGCATTGATGGCATCATTTCGATTTTGAAATCAAGTCCGGAGGTGAATTCGAAATCGAATTGATGCCATCGATGCACCGAAAACACATCTAAAAACACAATTGAGTTTCCTCGAATATGTAGTTAGGTTGGTATCACTGGCGCAACCAGGATCTCTTGCATCTCTCGCATTTCCTATTTGAATGTATAAGTTGGAAAAGGACAAAAAGAGGGGATTTTATCCCGTAGTCCATCCTTGTTGTCTAACATACGTTTTTTAATGGGGAAAAGAGAGAGAGATGAAGAAACTCTCGGTGCGCTACTGGTTGGTACTGTTTGTGATATTCGATCGCGAAAATTCGCTAATTGACTAAGGGTGAATTCTTTAAAAGCTCAAGGAAAATATCTGCTGCTACAAGTAAAAGACTCCTTGTTGGGACAGTGATTCTTCTTCATGCTAACAGAACTTTATACTTCGCGCAAGGAAAACTGCCACAAGTAAACGCGGTTTCCTTGTTTTTAAAGAAGTGATTTCTCTCGGTGTGTTCACCAGTATGGAGCCACCTTTAAATTTGGGAGTTGAATTAAATTCTGAGCAGACGGCAACCCTGATGCGAAAAGCTATGTCAGTAAATTAAGCAGTGAGCATGGGTGAGCAGTGAGCAGAGAGTATATAGGATGCTCCGCTTATCTTAATAAGCCCCGTTCTGTCAACCATCCTAGCGTGAATGATTTGTGAATCTCTCCACTCCTACTATATTTAAACTCATCCAGACATACATTTACACTCATACGTACTTACATATGTGTTATACGCGGCCATCCAAACACAGGGTGCTCGAAAAATAGAGGCGAGTCGGGCTTAAGAAATCCCTGCGTCGAAAATTTGACGCAACCCGCACTACTTGTAGCCCGAACCTCTATCGGTCTTGAGAGAACGAAAGAAAAGAAAGATAAGAGAGCGTTCATCTTACGTAGTGCGGGTTGCGTCAAACCATCGACGCAGGACTAATGGCTCTGATTGTACTTACTTGTAATTTTAGATAAAATGTCGAGTTCCCATGGTAGATTTATAACATAGATTACTCTAATCAGAATGGAAACTATACTTCATTTTTCATTTAATTAACTCAATTAATTTAATTTAAATTTTAATTGATTTTTTTTTTTTATAGTGTAATTTTTTTTTTTTTTTTTTTAACTTTATTATTCTGAACCCAAGTGCGTTTCTTCCAGACTTTAAAAAACTTACGGATATTTTAATAACTCAACGGCGATTATACCGATTGAGAAAAGATTACTACAGATTAGAGTGTTTTTCAGCATTACAGTCTTAAACTGAGCTAAGCTGTGTAATTTTTTCTCACTCGGTAAAATCATCGATGAGTTGAAAAATGTCATTAAAATACGAAACGGCAGCTCTGCCTATGACATTGGCGGATCGTGCTATTTGGCAACTATGTTAACCCCTCATTTGATTGTATGTAAAACAATCGATTCGAAAGTGAAGCAGCGCTTCACCAGCAATCGATTGTTAAACATAGATTCAAATGGAGCAAAGACTGTGTTGCCAAATAGCACGAGCCGCCACTGTTGCCTGATACAGATCGCGGCAGAACACCTTGGATCGCTCAACTATATTATTCTGAACCCGAGTGCGTTTCTCCCTCGGGTCGACATTTTTTATCCATCACCCTGTGTCCTGCAGTATCCAGAGGTACGCGATGTGCGAATATATTGTATGATTTGCGCGCGTGTCTGTATTTATAAGACACAACTTCAAATCTAATTTCGCGCTTCTCTACATGGCCGACTAATCCGGGCGACCCGAGATTCGGCAGCGTTATTAAAGATGCATCAATGTATTCGTCCGCGCCACGTTGGCGAAATTAGAGGAGCGTTAAATTGCATCTCCCCCCACCCAACCCCCCACCCCTCTCCCTCTCCCGGCGAGGTTTATTTATGAGCGCGACACAACTTTGAGGCCAAAGAGGCCAAAGGACTCCAAGAAGATCACTTGTGCGACTCGCCGTATATGCTCATCGAATTTGGCCCCGTCGAGTGCGCGCTAGATTTTGCGCCCTCCCTCCCTCCCTCCCTCCCTCCCTCCCTCCCCCACCACCTCGCCTAGAACACACATCTGTGGGCAGTGGCGACTCGCTCAATGTGGCAACAATGTAATTTTTCCGTTTAAGCTCATGTAAAACAATCTATCTTCAGGCACACTTGCACCCCCAAGATATCGATGATTTTGGATTGGTTTAAATGACAAATAAGCATGGTTGCCAAATGGGTCTGTTGCGTACTTTTGCTTCATCAATATAACTCATTGTTTCTAACTTAAAATTCGGCGAAAATAACGATGCGCACATTAAAAACTTTCAAAATCCACTCATTAACTCAGAAAGTACCTTCCATTTCAAACAACCTGCGCCACACTAGACACTACATCAGCGACTTATAACTACATAGATGGAACCATCTCGTTTATGTAAACATGAACAGAACTTACAAACATTGGAATGTTTCGTTTAGATGCGTACATTTCTTATATTATTTTGTAATCTTTGATAAACCGAAAAGACCAGACAGCAAATGCAGCCAATAGTTCATATATTTAGAACGGAATTCCATAATTTTGTAGTCACTATGTTGTTTACTTATGCACGGTGGTTCCGTCTATGTAGTAGTGTACCGGTGCAAATAGTGTCCAGTGAAACGCGGGCTGTTTGAAATTGAAGTGATTTCCTGAGTTAATGAGTGGATTTTGAAAGTTGTTAGTGTGCGCATCGTTATTTTCGCCGAATTTGACATAAGAATCAAGGTTCTATTTTGTTGTAGTAAAAGTATGCAACAGACCCATTACACAAACCGCCACTGTTTGCGGGTGATTTCAAATATTTGTTAAATTTCACTGAAGAGATTTTCAAATTTCGAATGGGTCTGTTATGCGTACTCTTGCTACAGCAATATGGCAAATTGATTCTAACGTGATAATAGGCGAAAATAACGATGCGCAGATTAAAAACTGTCATAATCCACTCATTGACTCAGGAAATCATTCCCATTTTAAACAACCCGCGCTACAAAAGACACTTTCCGCACCGACTTACAACAACATAGATGAAACCATCCAGTGTGTTGCCAGATTGAAGTTAAAAAGCCGTATCGTCCCCATTTAAATCAATGTAAAGCGTACG
Organism: Trialeurodes vaporariorum; assembly: GCA_011764245.1. Classification (NCBI taxonomy): domain Eukaryota; kingdom Metazoa; phylum Arthropoda; class Insecta; order Hemiptera; family Aleyrodidae; genus Trialeurodes; species Trialeurodes vaporariorum. The sequence goes on along the minus strand of VMOF01000002.1, from coordinate 7,029,391 downwards.
GCTAGATTTATTGTATTATTTTGTAATCTTTAAATTAATAAGCCAAAAAAGCTAGACCAGACAGCAAATGCATTCATGTTTTTCGAAGGAAATTCCTTCATTTTGTGGTTACAATGTTGTTTTCATATACCTGCACTGCGCGGTGTTTCCGTCTATGTAGTAGTATGCCCGTGAAAATAGTGTCTAGCATAGCGCGGGCTGATGTTTGAAATTGAAGTGATTTCCTGAGTTAATTGAGTGGTAATTGGACCTTTCCAATAGGTGCATCGTTGTTATTTTCGCCAAATTTAGCGTTAGAAACATTGGTTATATATTGTTATTTCAAAATCAGGTAATACGCAACAGACCTATTTTCAAAGATTTATTTTTTAATTTTTTTTACTGTTAAGAATGTATGAGCACGAATGATTGCCACAACCAAATATTTTCTTTGTGTGGATTCGGATTTTTATTTGAGTAAAAAACAAGTAAAAAAATGAAAAACTTTTACATTTTATGGAGTAAAAGAAGTTTTAAGAAATAAAGTAATTGTAAAGCAAACGTTACAACTCGGTCATCAAATTCATAATTTTTTTATTCCAAAGTTTGATGAATTCCCGTCTGTTTTTCGTTCGTGCGTAAAAAAGGACGAAATCTCCTGAAACCCATAGACTCCATATACGAGCTACTCGTTTGAATAAGAAGGAGCTCTGAATACGCTTAACGACTTTTCGCCGTCAACCTCAAACATACATGCTCAATTTCCATCATCCGATCGTATATAAATAAATACACGTTGCACTAATTAAAGACGCAGAGTAAAACAAGATCATTGTTCTTGCTCATTGATTTTTCATTTGCATAGATTCCGCGCATGCCATGCCCACTGTTTACAAACCAACGGTTTTTAAGCAGAAAAATAAAGGAGAGAGGGTGGGGGGGGGGGTTATAAAGTCGGGACAACTACGGCGACACGGATTCATGCGTAATAAGCGAGTAATAAGTAAACAGAAAACATTCATCAAATATTCGTAAATACGTCTTCCGCTTGGACGAGCAGAGACAAATGATAATCGTGACGAACGAGGACAAAAGTATTGGGGCGTGCTCACTCCTCACTCCTCAGAGCGACCACAAAGCAAGCCGAGGAAACAAAATAAGAGTAAAACAAGATGCTCTGATGAGAAAAAATTAAGAGAGACTTTTTTTATTTAACCCTTTTAAAGTTACGCAATATCGATTAATCCAAAAAAAAAAAAAAAAAAAAAAAAAAAATGATTGTAAGGCAAAGAAAGGAGGGGTGAAAAGAAAGAAAAAAACAAAACAAAACAAAAAGGGTGGAATATAAAATCACCATCAACACATGATCCTGTCTCGACCCCTTTTTAAGACGCAAAATCGGCGTGTCTATTCAACGACAAAAAAAAAAAAAAAAATCACACAAAAAAGCGAAATGTTGGAATAACAATGATTTAGCTGGGGCATTAACTCGCTTATTGATGCCTCGTGCGACCGCATGCCACCGGCTGTCAATACGCGTTAGTTAAACGGAGCCAAAGATGAAGATTTCACGTTTGTACTTCGACTGTCGAAGGGAGGGTGAAGAGGGGGGGGGGGGGTTATAATGTCGGAGGGCTGGACCGGACGGGGAATCGCGGATCGCGAGGACCTCTCTCGCTCGGTGCTCCATTGCGCGGGTATACCTGTATCTACAGCGCGAAAGTCTTGGGCGAGATGTACTCTCTCTTATTCAAATTGACTCGGGCCTTGGATATTTTTTTTTCAGTTCTATATGTTCTAACATACGTTATACGAACAGTCCCGCTGGGTTATTGACACGAACGCGCGGTTCGGTGCGGGATGGCTAAATAAGCGGGACAATCGGCAATCGTATTATCACCCTGTACTCTTTACGCAGCGCACGGCATGCAACCCTTCCGGGCAACCCACTTGCCGCTTGGCGGCTTTTCAACCCTTTTGCGACCCATTAAAACGAGACAAGGCGGATGAACCCGGTCTACTGAGTAACATGAGTGCTCGAGCTGGTTCCGCGAATTATCTCCAGTGAAGTGATCTTCAAAGGTATATCGATACTGAGCACTAAGCAGTCGTCTTTCAAAAGCTGCTCTCTCCGTGACTTAGAAGGTTTTGGACTCGGCTCGTTATAATGGGTCGTTTCCAAAATTTTGCTCCTGAAACATGGACTGTGAATGTTCATGGGTTGTAAGTGTATAACCACAAAAATAAAAAAAAATAAACTCTATAGGAAATAACCCACGAACACTTTCTTACATCAAAATTATTCTAGTGGGACCCCCAGCCAGACCCCCCTTTGTTACTCTGGAGAGACCCTTAGATCCCCCTTTAATATGCTGAGGAAGACCCCCCCACATCCCCTCTAATATTCTAGGGGAGACCCCCAGACCCCCTTTAAAGGGTTAATTTTACAGTAGGCTGATTTTCGCAGAGTGTTTTAGCAAATTATCATCATCAAAATTCAAACAGCTATTATAGCTGATTATAGCTATTATTTGAACATTCCAATTTTACCCGCCCCCCCCCCCCATTGATTTTAATGGAAATTTTTTATCATCCATAAAAAGCCTACAATTTTAAATGTCGAAACAATAAAAAATTCCCTCTGAGGATTGGTAAAAGCAACTTCTCTGCAAAATTTTGATGCATATATGGACGATTGGTTCACAAGTTATGCGAGGTAGAGATAGAAAGAGAGAGAGGGAGAGAGAGAGAGGGAGAAAGAGGGAGAAAGGGCGAGAGGGAGAGAGGGAGAGAGAGGGAGAAAGGGAGAGAGAGAGAGAGAGAGAGATGATAATGATGATGATGATGATGATGATGATACGTTTTTATTAAAACAAATTATTTGACATAATTGAATTAAAGAAAGAAGTAAGAATGAAAAAAATGAATAAATTATAAAATAGTAATAATCATAAAAAAGAAAGAAAAAATATTCAATCATTGGCGAAAATTAGGGCCCAGAGAGAGAGAGAGAGAGAGAGAGAGAGAGAGAGAGAGAGAGAGAGAGAGAGAGAGAGAGAGAGAGAGAGAGAGAGAGAGAGAGAGAGAGAGGAGAGAGAGAGAGAGAGAGAGAGAGAGAGAGAGGAGAGAGGGGGGAGCTTCGTGGCTCCACCACCACCTCTGCCTTTGCGCGAAAAGTAAGAGAGACATTTTCAAGTTTCGCCTCGGTATCATTGGCGCATGTAACATGCTAACATGTATAACTGCCACCGTAGAATAAGAGCAAATGGAAGAACCCTTGTTTTCACAGCGAGGTATAGAGAGATCCATACGGTCTCTGACCGCTACGCTATAGTTCGTCGACTGGAATCACTATAAATATTAATAAAAATAAAGGAAGATTAAAGGATCTGAGGGGAATGAATGAAGAATATAAAAAAACGGTTGAATGACTATGACTAATCCTTCCTACCCCCAATACAATGCCAATCTCTATAAAAGATCACAACGCGCAGATTAGCGAGCCGAAGTTGAGTCGAAGCCACAGCCACGAAGCGAAGCGCAGACGGCAGAAGTGGTGAAATTAATTACTGCATTATTTAACTGCAGAAAACAGAATCTAACTTAGTTTTCAAATGGACGTAAAATTATCGGCGGAGTCCCAGAATTCACCAACGGTGGTTCGTGCAATATGCCAACAATGTTTTTCCTCCATTTGATTCCATGCAAAACAATCGATGCTATATCGATTGCTGTACCTAGATTCATATGGAGGGAAAACATTGTTGCGATATTGCACGAGCCACCGCTGGAATTCGGAGCGTTGCACCGGTGCGGTGCGGTGCATAGCAAAGATCACTGATATCAATAATATCTTCGGTGTATATGGCAGATATAATATTAATAATGTGACAACACGGATCACTGTAATCTTTTTTCACCGGTGTCATTCTGCGGTGATTATGTACTAAAACTTAAAAAGAACACTGAAAAAAAGAGTAGCTGATTTAGCAATCTAAAAATGTTAAAAAAATGTGCGACGAGTTCTAAATGCTGATTCAACATCTGAAATTGCTCATTTAACTATACGTCCATTAGGCTGGGCCGAAAAAAGCGAATTTCGGATTTCGAAAACGCAATAGCAAAAAAAAGTTGCTCTAAGTGGTCCTAAAGACGTGTGTAAAATTGCAGCCCTGAAAAATAATTTTTACTATCGCCGCAACGCCTTTGAAATTTCGTCAATTTTGCGAAAAAAGCCAAAATTTCACAATTTTTGACAATTTGGCAACCGTGTTTTGAGGTCGATATTCACCGATATTTTGCCTCACACCAGCTCTAATACACTTGTCATCAACTTACTTTTGCTTATTTTGAGGTTTGGTGCCCCCAAACCCCCCTTCTCAAAGGTCCTAAAAATCGCTGAAAATTCCGAAAAAACCCCGATCCTGAGAAACGTTTAGGAACTGTCAAAGGAATCTAAATATGATAAAAACGGGTGTGTATACCCGGTTTTATGGCAAAAGTGGGGTGGCTCCAGAGGGGGGGGGGGGGGGTAGGATGCTCCCCCATCACTATCCCCACCCTCAACCCCCCCCCCCCCGCCAACACCACATCAGCCTCAGGACCTATCTCGGTATTTTGATGTGCTTTCTCCCCTACGCGACAGCAGCCTAGCTTTGCATGTATTTAATTATGTACAATGGGGATATAAATTTATCGTTTAGAATGTTTTTCGGCAAAACAGATGTGATAGTTACTTAATTTTAAAAATCAAAATTCAGCTCTCCCCACCTTAAAATTTTGTCATCACTCTATACGTGCCACAGCTTGCCAAAAAAGCGGTTGCCGCAAAAAACGATTTGCACCTCTTATCCCCCATTCAAAGCAATGCAAAAGACAGAGACCGAAACAGGTCCGCCATCTCGAAAACTCACCGAAATTGACCGAAAAAATGTTTCCATTGGCTCTTATGAGAGTTTACATTCTGATTGCATTCTTCTGTGATATTGCTTCATTTACAACGATAGTAATTTTATATCATTGGGATGATTCATTGGAATTGACTATTATGATCAGAATGAATTGTTCTCCTGCTTGGAACCATCCCCAACCTCAAAATATGTTATACTAAGTATATACCTCACATTTAGTTGGAACCAACGAGTTATAGCTATGGAGGGGGTCGCAAAAAACGTGTTCAAACAGTGACAGCATGGACGATCTGAATTTCGTTTGTTTGCCTCACTGTTTTTCAACCTTAAAGTAAAAATTGTTGTTAATCCAGGAGAATTGGTTTTAAACGAAAGTGCTAGTGTTTAAGACTGGCTATCTAGACACAGACTTTTAATACAACTATCCAGATCAAAAAATGTTGCTTTATTTCTGTCATGAGGCAGTTTCTTTATTTATCGCATGCAAATCCTTCCGTAAGAGACAGTCAAAAGGGATTAATATGTGTCCATATAGCCACTCTAAACCACTTGACCATTGGTTTATAATTAATTTCAAAAGCATTTGTCTCAAATTTAATTTTTTAAATTTAATGGACAAAAACTTGAGACAAACAACCCGAGCCTGAGTGAAGAGCCTGTGTCCATAAGAGATTTAAAGGAAATGATAGGAAGCGCTTGATTATAAATTGAATCCTCTTGGAATTTTTGAAGATAAGAGTTTGTTACATTTTTATAAAATGGTTAGGCGCTACACTGGTTCCCGAGGAAGTACAGTGATCCATGCGTTGATGGACTATGTCTGCTTAGTAACATGGTTTTGGGTTTGGGGATGGTTGCAAGGAGGAGAACAATTCATTCTGATCATAATAGTCAATTCCAATGAATCATCCCAATGATATAAAATTACTATCATTGTAAATGAAGCAATATCACAGAAGAATGCAATCAGAATGTAAACTCTCATAAGAGCCAATGAAAACATTTTCTCGGTCAATTTCGGTGAGTTTTCAAGATGGCGGACCTGTTTCGGTCTCTGTCTTTTGCATTGCTTTGAATGGGTGATAGTTTAAAACTTCTGAAATTGGGAGACTAGAACACGATGCTTCAAAATGAACAGACGTTTCCGTTCTGAAGAGGTGCAAATCGTTTTTTTCGGCAACCGCTTTTTTGGCAAGCTGTGGCACATATAGAGTGTTGACAAAATTTTAGGGTGGGGAGAGCTGAATTTTGATTTTTAAAATTAAGTAACTATCACATCTGTTTTGCCGAAAAACATTCTAAACAATAAATTTATATCCCCATTGTACATAATTGAATACATGTAAAGCTAGGCTGCTGTCGCGTAGGGGAGAAAGCACATCAAAATACCGAGATAGGTCCTGAGGCTGATGTGGTGGGTTTGGGGGGGGGGGGGGGGGGGTTGAGGGTGGGGATAGTGATGGGGGAGCATCCTACCCCCCCCCCTCTGGAGCCACCCCACTTTTGCCATAAAAACCCGGGGATACATACCCGTTTTATCATATTTAGATTCCTTTGACAGTTCCTAAACGTTTCTCAGGATCGGGGTTTTTTCGGAATTTTCAGCGATTTTTAGGACCTTTGAGAAGGGGGTTAGGGGGCACCAAACCTCAAAATAAGCAAAAGTAAGTTGATGACAAGTGTATTAGAGCTGGTGTGAGGCAAAATATCGGTGAATATCGACCTCAAACACGGTTGCCAAATTGTCAAAAATTGTGAAATTTTGGCTTTTTTCGCAAAATTGACGAAATTTCAAAGGCGTCGCGGCGATAGTAAAAATTATTTTTCAGGGCTGCAATTTTACACACGTCTTTAGGACCACTTAGAGCAACTTTTTTTTGCTATTGCGTTTTCGAAATCCGAAATTCGCTTTTTTCGGCCCAGCCTAACGTCCATGGCTAAGTCAGCTTTTTATAATAATAAGTCATGTAGAACTTGTCGCACATTTTTTAACATTTAATTGTAACATTAGATTTCCCCCCCCCCCCCCCCAGTGAAAGTTAATGGGGCATGATATTGTACATCTAATTAAAAGCCTTCAGCTATTTCAGAACGGAAGGTATTTTTAAAAACGGTATTTTCTTCGTAACATATATGACGAAGGAAAATACCCCAGTGCGTTTTCAATGACGAAAATGTTGTCCTTGCTACTCTGAAAAAAAATATATCTTAAATTCTATTAACATTAAGTTAGAAGCACACCAACAAGTGAACCTTGGAGAATCTAGAACTTTTACCAGAAAAGTTTGATGTTACCATCAGAGAAATGGTCAAAGTATCAGAATTTCAGCACACATTTTAAGAACTATGCGGTACAAACAATTTAATGCTGGTAATTGTACCATCCCTTGCCCAGATTCACATATCGTTGTGCTTCTGGTAATAATACTAACTCTTATTTTTCAGTGTCCATTTCTTCCAATTTCTCAATTTTTAAAATTTATTTCTTAATTTTGAAGCGCTAGGTTGCAAATGGGGGGGGGGGGAGAGAGAGAGAGAGTTGTGTTTTACCACTGCCTCTTCGCTTGCAACGCGACCAGCTCGAAGAGTGGCCGGTATCGAATTGAAAGCCACGAGTTGGGGGGGGGGGGGGGAGAGAGGGACATCAAATCACAATCTTGCAACGCCGACGAGAATCTCGAGAGCGTAAACTGTCATAACTTGATGTCAGACGTTTCCCTTCGATCATCAGAAACCAATTAAAAAGTCAACTTGATAGAAAATTGAAAATGAAAACGATCGAAAATTCATTCCTTCCGCGGCAATCAGCATGTGTCAGGGCGCTGCGCTGCGCTGGGATGAAGGAAGCTGTCAAGGAGGGATTCTCCGCTTTCTTCGCTTTGGTCTGACCATTGTTTTGTTTTTATTTCTCAGTTTGAAACTTACCAACTTGCGGCTCATAATTTGTTTGACACCCGCACACTCGCGTCCCTCCCTGTTCGAAGAGACAGTCGGGCGGCACTTCCTGCGCATGGAAGGGGCCCAACGTAAATAAAAACATTTCACAGATTCCTACCTTGAGGTTTTTTTTTCTTCTCTCTCTCTCTCTCTCCTCACAAATTAACGTTTCTTTAAGAAGGCGCGCTGTCCTAAAAAGCGGTTAACCTCTCTCTCTCTCTCTTTTCTCTCTCTCTCTCTCCTCTCTCTCTCTCTCTCTCTCTCTCCCCTCTCTCTCTCTCTCTCTCTCTCTCTCTCTCTCTTTCTCTCCCTCCGTGGTTCTACGATCCCATGTGGTGTGCAAACCTGGATGATTGTGGGATAGGTAGGTAATAATATCCCGGTTGCCAGGGCCGGCCGAGCCGACCCGCATACTATGATCTGCAAATATTTATGGGAATCGCCAAGTTCCTCAAACTGTCATCAGAGACAGGAAGTTATTAATTTAGGATCCCAATTAATTGTGGTTTTTCACACTTTGAGTAATTTATTGCCTCCGTTTGCTCCCATATGATATACCAGAGCTGTGCTATTTTCATGCTCAATGAACCACTGGTCTTCATCTGGTGCAGTGGCTAGGATAAAACTCAATTTCAAAAGTTATCGAATACTTCACGGAGAAAAAACATCCGTCGCAGATCAGAATCTGTGACTGAAGTACTCGAAGTAACTTCGCGGTACTCGTGTTACTGAAATGCACCGCTCTTCAGTAATTTTTTACTGTCACAAGAACTGAAGTAGCCCAACAGAAAAAAATTGAAGTTATGAGCAATGAGCTCCTCCACTCAAATTTTCGGTCATGCAACTGAAACTCCAGGTCGAAATATACAAGTACTAGAAAGGGTAAAAGTCTGATGAAAGAGGTTCTAGCGAAGAAGTTGCGGTTTCACGGGAACGGCACATTGTGTTGGCAGAAATGAGCCATTGGGCAGTCAAAAATGAGCCAGATAAAACTTTAACAAAAAATTATACTTTTGATGCCGAACTGATTTTAGACTTTCGGTGTAATTTTTACCACTATAATCATGTGTCAGAGGTGGTTCATGTGAGTGGAAGTTAGTCCTAAAAGCATATGGACAAATCTATAGCAATTTGGCTAACACGTATGAGAAAAAATCGATTCCTGAGGGGGCTATGGCCCTTTTACTAATCGATTGTTTCTCATGCCTTCAAATGGGAATAATACATAGTTGCCAAATTGCCGGATCCGCAATTTCGACCTTTACCATACATTTAAATGACAGATCACGCTTCAGGTACGCTGGACCAGACCGAGGACTTAGAAGAGAGTAAAATCGTAGACAAGGACAAGAATAGGGGGAAACCGAAGCGGAAAGCGTTATTGGAAACACTGATTAAGATGTCCCAATGATTAGAGAGATCGTATACCCAACTAACACAGGATCTTCGATTTCCGACTCATTAATCCGAGGTATTTCAAAGAAATCAAAACCCCACCCATAACACGCCAAGACGCACGGAACAAAAGAGGCGAGTAACGCCTTTGTGAAAAGCCGTAAGGTAAAGGATTTTTTTTCTTTTTTTTTCGGGGGGTAATTCAGTTTTGTATCTTGCGGAGCAGTAGAGGCAATGCTGGACCTCTAATCCGACCTTCTGCTGATATAGGGGGGCATCTATATAGACAGGAGAGGGGGGGACCTCTTAATGGAGGTCGGATCCTCGGCTTCGGCGGGCCGTTCCTCTTCAAACGCAAATCTTCTTAGCATTAACTAATATGTTTTCGCTTGGCCGAGTCTCTGTGTCACTTACGTTTGCTTCGACTCTTTCTAACACAGCTCAAACGCACTCACACAGACAAGAACTTATTCACACTTACATGCGCGCGCACTCACACATTCAAAAAACCGCAGCTTCGTCTACATCCTACGTAGCACCCATCAACATGTAGACGGTGCCTTCGGTGGCAATATACCGCCGCCGTCCAGCCATACATGAATGATATCTCTGTTAATCTTTTTAACACGCCAGCTTTTTTGTATCGACATTTATTTCTTTTTATTTTATTCCATTTTATTGCTACCACTGTTATTTTTTTATTTTTTATTATTCTTTACGGAGCATCCTCTCCCTTGTGTATAGTGACGTTTATCATAGCTTTTACGTATTTTTTGAACTGATCGATCGCGGTTATTGATCAACGCGATAATGTTCGATTCTGCATGATCCCTGCGACCTACTGTCAATCACTCATCGCGAATCCTCGTCTCTGATTGGTCAGCGGTCTGCTTCGGTGGCACACTGAAAAATAAACTGTAAGAAACACCCTTTCGAACACTTTCTCCCTCCATTTTTTTCTGGGGGAGACCCCCAGACCCCCCCTTTAAAAATTCTGGGGGAGACCCCCAGACCCCCCTTTTGTATTCTGGGGGAGACCCCCAGACCCCACTTTAGAATTCTGGGGGAGACCCCCATACCCCCATTTAGTATTTTGGGGGGACCCCCCGACCCCCCCTTTTGTATTCTGGGGGGGACCCTCACGCCCTAAATTGATTTTTAAACGGTCTGAAGGGTTATTTTGTGGAACTATGAGAGGCCCTAACTAACCTAACTAACCTTTCATTGGAGTTTAATAATTTTGCCCCCTCTTGGAAATTTTTCTGCCAGCACTCTTGCAGTGTGCACATTATTTTCGACTTCCGTACTTGACCTTTGCTATATCTATAGGTTTCATTTCGAAAAACATAGCGATACATCGAACAAGACAAGCCTCCGCTGTTGTGCAGTGCACATAGATACATGAAATAAATGCATATATCCATGCACTCTGCAGTTTGCAGTATCACATGACAGGGTGCATTCATCATGCGTTGGATAGCTGAGCTGTTGCCCTCATCAATGGCAGCTCACTAACTTAGAGTAAAAAGAAATACATCAACGTCACAAAAGGAGAAAAAATCTCACTCCGCCGCGCATGCGCATACAAGCTTGCAACTGAACAGCTAGATATAGCTAAAGGAAATTAATCATGAGGCCTTGCGAGCCCCCTCAAGGAGAGATAAATGAAAAGGAGAAGAAAAAAATTATGTTGGCAATATACAGGGTGTTACAAAACTCATGTGCCAAACTTCTGGAACATATGATTGTGGCCAAAATATAAGACTTTTTTCCATAAACTTGGGTCCAAAAATGCCTCCTTTTTGAGCTACAAACCCCCCCCCCCCCCCCAAAGTTTTCAAAAATGTACGGTTTTTTTGGAATAGCGACCGGCATTATGAACCGAATGTCACGAAATTTTGTGTCTTAAAGTAATTTTACGCGTAATCTTCATTAATGACCTCGAGAAAATCAGAAATTAAGTCTGACTGTAGGTACTTTTCAGGCATTCTTGTACCTTTAACGGCAAAATTTTTATGTTACGGATTAAAAATTTGAAAAATAATTTCTATAATTATACGTAAAGAACTATTAGAAAGATTTTTGGTCACCTGCATTTTTTCGATACGACGCGTTTGAATCGAGATAATTACTTCAGAATGTGGAAAAGTCAACGCTTTTACCAAGGAAAAAAGGTCTTATTTTGGCCTCAAATGTATGCTCCAGAAGTTTGGTGCATAAGTTTTGTAACACCCTGTAGATGAGCAGTGGAGTATTGACTTAAGACTACTGGAGAGCTTTTTTCCTCTCAGCTTCTTTTTTTTGCGCATGGATTCTGAAGATGCACAATATACATTGGAACGATGCGCAGAAGCACACCGCTCAGAATTTATCTCTTTCTCTCTCTTTCCCCCATTTAAACGCATGTGTTAGAGAAGGATGGATACAGGGGCTATCACGTGACTTCAGCCTCTGATTCTGTCCTTTTCTAACACATGCGTTTAAATGGACAAAGAAAGAGAAAGACGAATTCCTGGTTACATGGAGACGAGTGTAAGCGGGATAAAGTATAAGCAATGTTCATCATTCATCTTTTCTCGTTGCTCGTTGCCTGCCGGGAGCTGCTGCTGCACCGGTAGTTTTGGTTTTTGGTTTGTTGTTGCCAGATGGAGAGTAGAAAAATGCGAATTTCCGAGATCGAAAATGTATTCACTTTTTTTTTTTTTTTTTTTTTTTTTTTTTTTTTTTTTTTTTTTTTTTTTCCTCTCTTTTTTTAAATAGATCCGTTATTGCCAACCGTTGCATGAGAATAACGGGTAAGGTCATATTCGAGGAAACTCAATTTTGTTTTTAGGATGTTTTCGCCCGAGTAAAAAATTTCCATGAACTGTTCCAATTTTCCAAGTGAATTCACAAGAAAATCAATGTAATCCATGTCCATCCATGATCCTAGGAGTAGATGTAAGCGCAGAGTAGAGAAGCCTAGTGGAGACGTAAGGCAGTAGTGAAATGGCATGCAGGGGGTAACTTATTTTTCAGAATTCTGGGTATAAACATATAAAATCTGCATACAGTTACTTATTCGTTTTTCCACAAAAAAATGAAGATTGGTGAGGTACTCGTTATGTTTGTTAAGTTGACCAGTTTTAATCTCTTATTTACCCGTCGTCAGCTAACATATTATACATTTACAAGAACATCAGTATTATCCTTGTCCACACGGAAAATTGGAACAGAGAACGTAAAACTTTTTTACTGGAGCGGGGCATCGATGGCATCAATTTGATTTTGAATATTCTCCGGATTTTAATCCTTAAAAGGGAAAATAATTTTTCGTTACCAACTTGAGTTCTGACCGAAGGTAATTTAGTTCCATTATTTGTTAGGTTGGAATGGGTCTGTTGCATACTTTTGCTACATCAATATAACTCAATGTTTCTAACGTAAAATTCGGCGAAAATAACGATGCGCACGATAAAAACGTCCAAAATCCACTCATTAACTCAGAAAATACCTTCCATTTCAAACAACCCGCGCTACACTAGACACTACATCACCGACTTATAACTACACAGATGGAACCATCTCGTTTTTGTAAACATGAACAGAACTTACAAACATTGGAATGTTTCGTTTAGATGCGTACATTTCTTATATTATTTTGTAATCTTTGATAAACCGAAAATACCAGACAGCAAATGCAGCTTATATTTCACGTATTAAAAAATAAATTCCATCATTTTGCAGTTACAATGTTGTTTACTTATGCACGGTGGTTCCGTCTATGTAGCAGTATACCGGTGCAAATAGTGTCTAGTGTAGCGCGAGCTGTTTGAAATTGAAGTGATTTCCTGAGTTAATGAGTGGATTTTGAACGTTTTTTAATGTGCGCATCGTTATTTTCGCCGAATTTTATATAAGAATCAAGGTTCTACATTGTTGTAGCAAAAGTATGCAACAGACCCATTGTTACTCATATTTAATCGCGAAGGTTCGCTTATTTTCAATGGCGGATCCAGCAATCTGACTACGGTGTATTATTCCCATTTGAATGTATAGACAAAATACGGATTAAAATGGGAACTAGGCCAACAATAAATAAGAACTTCTTTAAAAGTTGAGTGTTGCATACCTCCAGTTTTTCCAAACATTAACTACTGATTGAGGCTCTGTTGCGTTTTTGTTGGTCTGTTTTGTTTATGTAACCGATGTCGCGGTATTTTGTTAATCAGTTCCTCTTCCATCCTTGTGGAGTGTGCTCCTCGTTCTGAGTATTTGTTTTTTTTGTATTTTATTTTTCCGATTGATAATGGTGCTGTGAGTGCACCGAAACGTCTTGGAAGTTCCTATTTATTGTTGGCCTAGTTCCTAGTTCCCATTTTAATCCGTATTTTGTCTATGATGTTTTTTGGCCATTTAGTTTGTAATTTTTTTTAATATTTGAATGTATGAGAAAAATCGATTAGTAACAGGGCCATGGCCCCCTCAAGAATCGATTGTTTCTCATATGTTCAAATAGGATGAATTCGTGCTTGCCAAATTGCTGGTTCCGCCCATGATTATTTTCGCGAATGATATCTGATAAAAATTTGGCATAGGCTGCCAACCTACCTTTGCATCACAAACCAAGATTTAGTGTTGGTGTTTTCGGGGGGCAAATATAGCAGACCATCAAATACATCGGGGGTCATTTGAAGGACTTCACTGTTCTGGGCCTTTGTACACGATCAAGCGGCTAGATATCCTACTTGAAGTTTCTGAAATGTGAACCTAAACTTGACCAAAATGCCTCAGAAACGAGGTTTACTGACTGCACTTGGTGAACTGATCGATAATGCCGAATATACGCAACATCCATAGACTGTTTTAGTAGAGCGATACATCGTATCGATTGCCGTCCGAGGGTCTCTGGTTCCAAACAAACTCTGGTTCAATGTAATTTTCCCCATAAGCGGATTTTTGAACGGAAATTCAGGGTATTAAATCAAACAATTTATGCGACCTTTTTGCGATTATGAATTTTCCGTCCTCGAAAATGCTTAATTTTGTCTGGTTCCACCCGTAAAACTGCTGGAATCAACAAGATATTACAGATTAAACGATGCGTTTGGAGGTTGGAATCACCCAAATGTTATTGTTATTGTTGTGGAATTGGCGGGATTTCGGGCGACTCTAACCTACAAATGCAACATTTAATCTGTAATATCTTATTGATTTCGGCAGTTTTAGTCAAGGAACCAGGCATAATTAAGCATTTTCGAGGACGTAGAATTCATAATCGCTAAAAGGTCGCATGAATTGTTTGATTTAATACCCTAAATTTCCGTTCAAAAGTTCGCTTATGGGGAAATCACATTGAACCAGAGTTTGTTTGGAACCAGAGGCCCTCGGACGGCAATCGATACGATATATTCGCTCTACTAAAACAGTCTATTGTCAAATAACTGTAAATGTCAAATTTAATAACAAAAAGAGCAACGAATTACACCGAAATAATTCAAAATTATTTTCCCTCCTAAATTGATTGTTGGCCTTCTTTGCAGTGGCGGATCTGATCCACTCTTCAATGGTCATATTATGTCATTGGCGTGCACCCCCAGAAAAATATCTAGATTCGTCTGATCTTCATCCCGTTTCTACTCCTCTGACAATTTTTTCTTTTCTTTTCCTTTTACGTTCTCAATCTAACAAAGTTAACCCTTTACTGCATGACTTTTTTTTTTCAATCAAATAATTTTTTTTTCAGTACAATTTTGATCCTTGAGACAGGGAAAAATAGTGAAAAAATTCTTTCCATTATATTTCAATGGTAAAGAGCCTGAATATTAATTGTTCCAAAAATGGCCTTACCCGCATTTAGGTATCCATGCAACTGAAAATAAAGTTTTCAGGCTAAAAAAAAAAATTAAAGTAGTAAAAAATAAGTTAGTAAGTTTCAATAGTTGTTTTTTTTGTATATGGTACCCCTGCGTTACTCCCAAACATAACAATGAAAATCGGAAAATCCCGATCAGATTTTCAGTAAGCTATTTTCAACCACTCTGCACGTTCTCTATCCTACGCTGCGCGCTCTAGGACAAAATCGACAATTCTTACTCGTTTAGTATCTGTTCCACATGTGACCCACCATGCAGCGACAGTACAACTCAAGTCCCCTACTTTTAGATAAGGCTTCAAAGTAATTGTTCCAGATCTGGGCTCATCTCCAGTTAAGGGTTAATAAAAAAAAAAAAAAAAAAAAAAAAAAAAAAAAAAAAAATGAGAAAGTATATTGCGATTGCGCAGAGATATTATATGTATTTTGTTTCGATACACTTGGGCTCCCTCAACGAATTCAATCATGCCTCACATAATTTTTGAACCATTGATCCATATGCACCCAGATTTTGCACTAATTTTACTTTCTAAATTTCCCACACGGTGTTTTTTTTTTTTTTTTAATTTTAAATTTTAATGTAGTTACGGAAACTTTTAACCCTTTCATACCTGAAATTCGATTTATTCAGAAACGGGGTTTTGACCAACGTAGTTGATCTTGGCGCTGTCTCCTCATCTAAATTGCTGCGCTTATGGCATTTTTCGGTTTTCCATAAGATTTAATGTTATTTAGTTGTGCATTGAAATGCACAACAGGTTTTAAAGGGTAAAGTTAATTTTAAAAATGGGTCTGGGGTTCCCCCCAAATTTTTTAAAAAAAAGGGCTGGGGGGGCCCCCCCAGAATTTTAAAGGGGGTGCGAGAAAGGGAAACGTAAGGTATTCCCCCAGTTTATTTTTTATTTTTTTTTTTATTTCTATAGAGTTCCCACCCGGGGGTTTTTTTGAAATTTTAACTTTTAAGGGAGTTACGGAAACTTTTCCCCCTTTTATACACTGTTAAAAATAACGGAGTGAGAAGATAGAAGTTCGGGGTTTTTTAACGGGGAGATGATTAAATCCGTGAAAGGTTTTTGTTATCTTAAAAAGACGAATGACTCCAAAAAAGGGGTGAAACCTGTCCCGAGAGCGAGTGACAGTCACATCCAGACAGCCGAAAAAAACTTAGTTCCGCGTAAGGTTGAATCTCTCTCTGTATCAGAGTGAAAACCAGCTCGAAAGAAACGCGAATCATCCGTACGCGGACGCAGGGTGGCTCTGTGCCACCAAACGACTGTGTTCCATCCCCCGCGGACGAAAGTCTGCGTCCCGGGCGAGATGAGGCTCCATTCGAGGAGACAGTTGTCTGCTCTTCCCCTCTCACCCGCCCCCCCAATGACCGTTACAAAACAGTCTCGAATTATTCTAGCGGAGGGAGGTTGTGCCGCCGGCGTGCTTGCGTCTTGTACGTGTACCTTCATCATTCTAAGTCCCCCCCAATTCCAATTATTAATTATTTCAAAGTGTAAAGTTTCTAGTGTTTTTGCGCGATTCTTCACCGTTCAACCATGACGATCAGAAATAAACGATTCTTGGCTAGAGAATGTGGATGTGTGATAATAAGTGGGGGAAGCCACACTGTTTTTAAATTCTGCTTTCTTAAGTTTAATGGGGCTCTTGCAAACTTTTGCTGCGAGCAATGAATAGTCTATTCTGATGTAAAAATCAGCAAAAATCACGAAAAT
>VMOF01000002.1:6981073-7012092 GCA_011764245.1 Trialeurodes vaporariorum | reverse complement strand
AATGTTCGATTCTGCATGATCCCTGCGACCTACTGTCAATCACTCATCGCGAATCCTCGTCTCTGATTGGTCAGCGGTCTGCTTCGGTGGCACACTAAAAAAAAACTGTAAGAAACCCCTTTACAACACTTTCTCCCTCCTTTTTTATCTGGGGGAGCCCCCCAACCCCCCCTTAAGAATTCTGGGGGAGACCCCCAGACCCCCCTTAGTATTCTGGGGGAGCCCCCCAGACCCCACTTTAGAATTCTGGGGGAGCCCCCCATACCCCCATTTAGTTTTTTGGGGGGACCCCAGACCCCCCTTTGTATTCTGGGGAGACCCTCACGCCCTAAATTGATTTTTTAAACGGTCTGAAGGGTTTTTTTGTGGAACTATGAGGGGCCCCTAACTAACCTAACTAACCTTTCATTGGATTTAAAAATTTTTGCCCCCTCTTGGAAATTTTTCTGCCAGCACTCTTGCAGTGTGCACTTATTTTCGACTTCCGTATTTGCCCTTTGCTAATCTATAGGTTTCATTTCGAAAAACATAGCGATACATCGAACAAGACAACCCTCCGCTGTTGTGCAGTGCACATAGATACATGAAATAAAGCATTTTCCATGCACTCTGCATTTTGCAGTATCACATACAGGGTGCATTCATCTGCGTTGGATAGCTGAGCTGTTGCCCTATAAAGGGCAGCTCACTAACTTAGAGTAAAAAGAAATACATCAACGTCAAAAAAGGGAAAAAAAATCTCACTCCGCCGCGCATGCGCATACAAGCTTGCAACTGAACAGCTAATATAGCAAAAGGAAATTAATCATGAGGCCTTGCGAGCCCCTCAAGGAGAGATAAATGAAAAGGAGAAGAAAAAAATTATTTGGCAATATACGGGGTGTTACAAAACTCATGTCCCAAAATTTCTGGAACATATGATTGTGGCCAAAATATAAGACTTTTTCCATAAACTTGGGTCCAAAAATGCCTCCTTTTTGAGCTACAAAGCCCCCCCCCCCCCCCAAAATTTTCAAAAATGTACGGTTTTTTTGGAATAGCGACCGGCATTATGAACCGAATGTCACGAAATTTTGTGTCTTAAAGTAATTTTACGCGTAATCTTCATTTAAAGACCTCGAGAAAATCAGAAATTAAGTCTGACTGTAGGACTTTTAGGCATTCTTGTACCTTTAACGGCAAAATTTTTATGTTACGGATTAAAAATTTTAAAAATAATTTCTATAATTATACGTAAAGAACTATTGAAAGATTTTTGGTCACCTGCATTTTTTCGATACGACGCGTTTGAATCGAGATAATTACTTCGAATGTGGAAAAGTCAACGCTTTTACCAAGGAAAAAAGGTCTTATTTTGGCCTCAAATGTATGCTCCAGAAGTTTGGGTGCATAAGTTTTGTAACACCCTGTAGATGAGCAGTGGAGTATTGATTTAAAACTACTGGAGAGCTTTTTTCCTCTCAGCTTTTTTTTTTGCGCATGGATTCTGAAGATGCACAATATACTTGGAACGATGCGCAGAAGCACACCGCTCAGAATTTTCTTTTTCTCTCTCTTTCCCCATTTAAACGCATGTGTTAGAAAAGGGTGGATACAGGGGCTATCACGTGACTTCAGCCTCTGATTCTGTCCTTTTCAACACATGCGTTTAAATGGAAAAAGAAAGAGAAAGACAAATTCCTGGTTACAGGGAGACGGTGTAAGCGGGATAAAGTATAAGCAATGTTCATCATTCATCTTTTCTCGTTGCTCGTTGCCTCCCGGGAGCTGCTGCTGCACCGGTAGTTTTGGTTTTGGTTTGTTGTTGCCAGATGGGAGTAGAAAAATGCAAATTTCCGAGATCGAAAATGTATTCACTTTTTTTTTTTTTTTTTTTTTTTTTTTTTTTTTTTTTTTTTTTCCTCTCTTTTTTAAATAGATCCGTTATTGCCAACCGTTGCATGAGAATAACGGGTAAGGTCATTTTCGAGGAAACTCAATTTTGTTTTTAGGATGTTTTCGCCCGAGTAAAAAATTTCCATAACTGTTCCAATTTTCCAAGTGAATTCACAAGAAAATCAATGTAATCCATGTCCATCCATGATCCTAGGAGTAGATGTAAGCGCAGAGTAGAGAAGCCTAGTGGAGACGTAAGGCAGTAGTGAAATGGCATGCAGGGGGTAACTTATTTTCAGAATTCTGGGTATAAACATAAAAAATCTGCATACAGTTACTTATTCTTTTTTTTCCAAAAAAAAAATGAAGATTGGTGAGGTACTCGTTATGTTTGTTAAGTTGACCATTTTAATCTCTTATTTACCCGTCGTCAGCTAACATTTTTAAAATTTACAAGAACATCAGTATTATCCTTGTCCACACGGAAAATTGGAACAGAGAACGTAAAACTTTTTTACTGGAGCGGGGCATCGAGGGCAAAATTTGATTTTAAATATTCCCGGATTTTAACCCTTTAAAAAGGGGGAAAATAATTTTTCGTTACCAACTTGAGTTCTGACCAAAGGGTAATTTAGTTCCATTATTTGTTGGGTTTGGGAATGGGTCTGTTGCATATTTTTGCTACATCAATATAACTCAATGTTTCTAACGTAAAATTCGGCGAAAAAAACGATGCGCACGAAAAAAACGTCCAAAATCCCCCATTAACTCAGAAAATACCTTCCATTTCAAAAAACCCGCGCTACACTAGACACTACTCACCGACTTATAACTCACAGATGGAACCATCTCGTTTTTGTAAACATGAACAGAACTTACAACATTGGAATGTTTCGTTTAGATGCGTACTTTTCTTATATTATTTTGTAATCTTTGAAAAACCCAAAAATCCCAGACAGCAAATGCAGCTTATTTTTCACGTTTTAAAAATAAATTCCATCATTTTGCAGTTACAATGTTTTTTACTTATGCACGGTGGTTCCGTCTATGTAGCAGTTACCGGTGCAAATAGTGTCTATGTAGCGCGAGCTGTTTAAAATTTGAAGTGTTTTCCTGAGTTAATGATGGATTTTGAACGTTTTTTAATGTGCGCATCGTTTTTTTCGCCAAATTTTTATATAAGAATCAAGGTTCTACTTTGTTGTAGCAAAAGTATGCAACAGACCCATTGTTACTCATATTTAATCGCGAAGGTTCGCTTTTTTTCAATGGCGGATCCAGCAATCTGACTACGGGGTATTATTCCCATTTGAATTTTAGACAAAATACGGATTAAAATGGGAACTAGGCCAACAAAAATAAGAACTTCTTTAAAAGTTGAGTGTTGCATACCTCCAGTTTTCCAAACATTAATACTGATTGAGGCTCTGTTGCGTTTTTGTTGGTTGTTTTGTTATGTAACCGATGTCGCGGTATTTTGTTAATCAGTTCCCTTCCATCCTTGTGGAGTGGCTCCTCGTTCTGAGTATTTTTTTTTTTTTGTATTTTATTTTTCCGTTTGATAATGGTGCTGTGAGTGCCCGAAACGTCTTGGAAGTTCCTTTTTATTGTTGGCCTAGTTCCTATTTCCCATTTTAATCCGTATTTTGTCTATGATGTTTTTTGGCCATTTATTTTGTAATTTTTTTTAATATTTGAATGTATAGAAAAATCGATTAGTAACGGGGCCATGGCCCCCTCAAGAATCGATTGTTTCTCATATGTTAAAATAGGATGAATTCGTGCTTGCCAAATTGCTGGTTCCGCCCATGATTTTTTTCCCGCGAATGATATCTGATAAAAATTTGGCATAGGCTCCCAAACCCTACCTTTGCTCACAAACCAAGATTTAGTGTGGTGTTTTGGGGGGGCAAATATAGCAGACCATCAAATACATGGGGGGGTATTTGAAGGACTTCACTTTTCTGGGCCTTTGTACACGATCAAGCGGCAGATATCCTACTTGAAGTTTCTGAAATGTGAACCTAAACTTGACCAAAATGCCTCAGAAACGAGGTTTACTGACTGCACTTGGTGAACTGATCGATAATGCCGAATATACGCAACATCCATAGACTGTTTTAGTAGAGCGATACATCGTATCGATTGCCGTCCGAGGGTCTCTGGTTCCAAACAAACTCTGGTTCAATGAAATTTTCCCCCATAACGGTTTTTTGAACGGAAATTCAGGGTATTAAATCAAACAATTTATGCGACCTTTTTGCGATTATAAATTTTCCGTCCTCGAAAATGCTTAATTTTGTCTGGTTCCACCCGTAAAAACTGCTGGAATCAACAAGATATTCAGATTAAACGATGCGTTTGGAGGTTGGAATCACCCAAATGTTATTGTTATTGTTGTGGAATTGGCGGGATTTCGGGCGACTCTAACCTACAAAAGCAACATTTAATCTGTAATATCTTATTGATTTCGGCATTTTTTGTCAAGGGAAACCCGGCATAATTTAAACATTTTTGAGGACGTAGAATTCATAATCGCTAAAAGGTCGCATGAATTTTTGATTTAATACCCTAAATTTCCGTTCAAAAGTTCGCTTATGGGGAAATCACATTGAACCAGAGTTTGTTTGGAACCAGAGGCCCTCGGACGGCAATCGATACGATATATTCGCTCTACTAAAACAGTCTATTGTCAATAACTGTAAATGTCAAATTTAATAACAAAAAGAGCAACGAATTACACCGAAATAATTCAAAATTATTTTCCCTCCTAAATTGATTGTTGGCCTTCTTTGCAGTGGCGGATCTGATCCACTCTTCAATGGTCATATTATGTCATTGGCGTGCACCCCCAAAAAATATCTAGATTCGTCTGATCTTCATCCCGTTTCTACTCCTCTGACAATTTTCTTTGCTTTTCCTTTTACGTTCTCAATCTAACAAAGTTAACCCTTTACTGCATGACTTTTTTTTTTCAATCAAATAATTTTTTTTTCAGTACAATTTTGATCCTTGAGACAGGGAAAAATAGTGAAAAAATTCTTTCCATTATATTTCAATGGTAAAGAGCCTGAATATTAATTGTTCCAAAAA
This sequence comes from Trialeurodes vaporariorum, assembly GCA_011764245.1. Lineage (NCBI taxonomy): Eukaryota > Metazoa > Arthropoda > Insecta > Hemiptera > Aleyrodidae > Trialeurodes > Trialeurodes vaporariorum. The sequence continues at coordinate 7,007,124 of VMOF01000002.1, read as the reverse complement.
TGGCCTTACCCGCATTTAGGTATCCATGCAACTGAAATAAAGTTTTCAGGCTAAAAAAAAAATTAAAGTAGTAAAAAATAAGTTAGTAAGTTTCAATAGTTTTTTTTTTGTATATGGTACCCCTGCGTTACTCCCAAACATAACAATGAAAATGAAAATCCCGATCAGATTTTCAGTAAGCTATTTTCAGCTATTTCAACCACTCTGCACGTTCTCTATCCTACGCTGCGCGCTCTAGACAAAATCGACATTCTTACTCGTTTAGTATCTGTTCCACATGTGACCCACCATGCAGCGACAGTACAACTCAAGTCCCCTACTTTTAGATAAGGCTTCAAAGTAATTGTTCCAGATCTGGGCTCATCTCCAGTTAAGGGTTAATAAAAAAAAAAAAAAAAAAAAAAAAAAAAAAAAAAAAATGAGAAAGTATATTGCGATTGCGCAGAGATATTATATGGATTTTGTTTCGATACACTTGGCTCCCTCAACGAATTCAATCATGCCTCACATAATTTTTTGACCATTGATCCATATGCACCCAGATTTTGCACTAATTTACTTTCTAAATTTCCCACACGGGTTTTTTTTTTTTTTTTAATTTTAATTTTAATGTAGTTACGGAAACTTTTAACCCTTTCATACCTGAAATTCGATTTATTCAGAAACGGGTTTTGACCAACGTAGTTGATCTTGGCGCTGTCTCCTCATCTAAATTGCTGCGCTTATGGCATTTTTCGGTTTTCCATAAGATTTAATGTTATTTAGTTGTGCATTGAAATGCACAACAGGTTTTAAAGGGTAAAGTTAATTTTAAAAATGGGTCTGGGGTCTCCTCCAGAATTTTAAAGAGAGGTCTGGGGGTCCCCCCCCAGAATTTTAAAGGGGGTGCGAGAAAGGAATCGTAAGGTATTCCCATCAGTTTATTTTTTTATTTTTATTTTTTACTTTCTATAGAGTTCCCACCGGGTGTTTCTTTTGAAATTTTAACTTTTAAGGTAGTTACGGAAACTTTCAACCCTTTCATACACTGTTAAAAATAACGGAGTGAGAAGATAGAAGTTCGGAGTTTTATAATCGGTGAGATGAGTTATAATCCGTGAAAGGTTGTTGTTATTCTTAAAAAGACGAGATGACTCCAAAAGGGCTGAAACCTGTCCCCGAGAGCGAGAGTGACAGTCACATCCAGACAGCCGAAAAAAACTTAGTTCCGCGTAAGGTTGAATCTCTCTCTGTATCAGAGTGAAAACCAGCTCGAAAGAAACTGCGAATCATCCGTACGCGGACGCAGGGTGGCTCTGTGCCACCAAACGACTGTGTTCCATCCCTCGCGGACGAAAGTCTGCGTCCGGACGAGATGAGGCTCCATTCGCGTAGGAGACAGTTGTCTGCTCTTCCCCTCTCACCCGCCCCGCCAATGACCGTTACAAATCAGTCTCGAATTATTCTAGCGGAGGGAGGTTGTGCCGCCGGCGTGCTTGCGTCTTGTACGTGTACCTTCATCATTCTAAGTCCCCCCCAATTCCAATTATTATAATTATTATCAAAGTGTAAGTTTCTAGTGTGTTTAGCGCGATTCTTCACCGTTCAACCATGACGATCAGAACTAAACGATTCTTGGCTAGAGAATGTGGATGTGTTGATAATAAGTGGCGGAAGCCACACTGTTTTCAATTCTGCTTTCTTAAGTTTAATGGGGCTCTTGCAAACTTTTGCTGCGAGCAAATGAATAGTCTATTCTGATGTAAAAATCAGCAAAAATCACGAAAATCATACCGAGAAAGTTTAAAATTTAGTACTAAACTTACATAACTACATAAATGGCAAGATCGTAATATGGCGGTTCGAAGCAGGTATCATGGGAGATTCCTATTAATAGTTCACTTTCTCTTTGGAAAAACAGAGGTATGTCTCAATTTAGATAGGAATCTCCCATGATACCTGCGTCAAACCGCCTTAAGCTCGATTCTGAGAGTGAATTTCGTGAATTTTTAGTGTACTCATCGTCAGTTTTACAGGTTTTTATACAAGAATCAGCACTTCAATCCCTTGTAGCAAAACTTCGCAAGAGTCCCATTGCAGTCCAAATAATGAAACCGTTGAGTCCTCGGTCTCGCAATCGGAAATCTAAGATCTTTAAGATGAATTAAAAGTTAAATGTTAAAATCGTCCATTGAAGTGATAGATGTTACGAATCTGGAGAGACATCTATTTTCAGTTTCACCGTTTTAATTTCTGTTCTTTTCCCAATCGGCCCCGATCGATTTAAGTTTCGTTTATAATTTCGAGGGCTCAATGATATAATTATCAGTTAAAGATGAACGTATTGAACCTTCTCTACCTTTCTGCCATTAATCAATCGATTGTGTGAACGACTGAGGTGTTCGTGACTTCGCCAGGGACGTAGCGTGCAATTTTGCAACGTTGTATTTTGTCTATTAAAGCCCATATAAACGGTCGAACTCAAGGGTGTTATCGAACACTTAAATTACGATATTTTTATTGGGTTTAAATGGAGGAAGTAAGTGTTGCCAAATTGCATGCTACGCCTCTGGACTTTGTTTGCAAACTTCGCAAATAATCCGGTCCGGAGGTTTCGTGGAGCACCTAAGAAAAAAAAACCCTCTCAGTGCGGTGGCCCTCCTTGTTAAAGTGTTTTTTTCTTCCGATACAGGTGTTTTGGTTTTCATAAGCTGTGCGGTTATTTACAATCAGTAAATCAGAGGCACCCGGAAGTAGAATAAAGTTACGTTCAGAAGGGAATGGTGGAACATCTTTCACTGCATTAGTCTATACGTCTGAAGTTGGCTCTTAAACTCTACTAACGGCCACTTGCAGTGGCGGCACGTGCAATCCGGCAACGTTGCACTTAGTCCATTTAAAGTAATGATAAAAGGTCGAAATATTGGGGTGCACAGTGCACTCTCTCGAATCGACTTTTCATGGGTTAAAATGGACGGAATGAATCGTTATGGTAGATCGCACGCGCCGCCATGAGCGCTTCTCATCTACTTGTGGAGTGAGATTTCGTCGACGCGGGTAATGTGACTCTTGATTCGTCCCGCACGGACGAATTTACACTCCGTAGGGGAATAAAATGCGTCCCTCGGGCTAGCTCTCAGAGAAAGCAGCAGGCAATCCTTACGGTATGAGACTCTCTACTGAAGGGAACTGCCACGCCTTACATTTTAACTCCCATTGGGAGTGAGAGGAAATCCTTTTTTTTAAATCCCAGGAGGACAACTTTCAGCCCGACCGGGAGTGAGAAGCAATCCTTTTTTTAAACCCCAGAAGGGATCAACTCTCACCCCGGCATGGAGTGACGCTCAATCCGCCGATTCTCACTCCTTTCATTCCCACTCCGTCCATTCTGACTCCGTCCATTCTAACTCCGTCGATTCTAACTCCGTTTATTCTCACTCCTTGAATTCTCACTCGGAGTGAATGCTTCGATTATAACGGCGGACGAAGCGTGCCTCTCGATCCGATATTTTTAACAGTGTATCTGAAATTCGATTTATTCAGAAACGGGGTTTTGACCAACGTAGTTGATCTTGGCGCTGTCTCCTCATCTAAATTGCTGCACTTATGGTATTTTGCTGTTTTCCATAAGATTTATTGTTTTTTAGATGTGCATTGAAATGCACACCAGGTTTGAAAGGGTAAAGTTAGTCTTAAAAGGGGGTACCCCCCCCAGAGTATTTTAAAGAGAGGTCTGGGGGTCTCCCCAGAATTTTAAAGGGGGTGCGAGAAAGGAATCGTAAGGTATAGACTGTTTTAGTAGAGCGAATATGTCGTATCGATTGCCGTCCGAGGGCCTCTGGTTCCAAACAAACTCTGGTTCAATGTGATTTCCCCATAAGCGAACTTTTGAACGGTTTAGGCTATTAAATCAAACAATTAATGCGATCTTTTTGCGATTATGAATTCTACGTCCTCGAAAATGCTTAATTATGCAAGGTTCCTTGACTAATACTGCCGAAATCAATAAGATATTACAGATTAAATGTTGCATTTGTAGGTTAGAATCGCTCGAAATCCCGCCAATTCCACAACAATAACAATAACATTTGGGTGATTCCAACCTCCAAACGCATCGTTTAATCTGTAATATCTTGTTGATTTCGGCAGTTTTACGGGTGGAACCAGGCAAAATTAAGCATTTTCGAGGACGTAGAATTCATAATCGCAAAAAGGTCGCATTAATTGTTTGATTTAATAGTCTAAATTCCGTTCAAAAATCCGCTTATGGGGAAAATTCATTGAACCGGAGTTTGTTTGGAACCAGAGGCCCTCGGACGGCAATCGATACGATAAATCGCTCTACTAAAACAGTCTATTCCCATCAGTTTGGTTTTTTTTTTGTTTTTTTTTTTTTGTTTTTTTTTTTTTTTAAATCCCCGAGCCTACCGACCCCTGACAACAGCGCATTTTCTCATTACATGCGGCCCGACTGCGCGGGACGCGCAAAACACCAAGGCCAACATCATACTCAGAGCATCATCACCGACTTGCCCTCCGCACCAGTCATCAATAACGAATTCCGCGGGTTAAACCGACACTCCCGACAACCCAACAAGCAACAGTCAACAATCTTTCGCGTGGAGAATACTACTCGTTGGCACATGCATACACTACACACGTACTCGGACCCTCTGCGCACACACTCTCGCGCAGACTGTTCAGTTCAGCAGTCTTCGTGCTGACTCGATCGATTTTCCGCGACGATTTATGATGTTACGAATCCAGTTAAAAGAAAATTTGATCACTCCAGGACCCATTTTAACTACTGTGCCCGTTGCCAGCCCACCGTCCACACTCGCCCGAGACGAAGGAAAATGCATGGAAGTTTTAAGGCCCGGCCCGCAAAGTCGCACACACAACACACATCTATTAGCTCATTTTTTGAACGCAATGGTACCGATTGCCGACAAGGGCTCTTCAACTTTTGGAAGGATTACAATTTTTGGATTTATGTTTATAACCTCATCACTAAACATTGTGGCTAATATTTAGGTCAGCGAGCTATAGCGATAGAGAGGATTTATGGGACGTGACAGTGGCGGCACGTGCCCCCCAAAAGCCTCAAATTTTGCCTTTTTTCTATAGAAAATATCCTGAAATTGCTTCCTCCAACGCTTCAAATTTCAAAATTCACAGGTGTGCCCCCCCCCAGAAAAAAATTCTGGATCCGCCACTGGGACGTGATAACAACTGATATTAAAACTTCATAAGGCGGTAGCCATGATCGAAATCTCCTACGGACGTTTTACACGGGATCGGTATATTCGCCTCTTATTTGTTAATCTTAAAGCCGTTACAACTTTTTTCTGAGTTCAATATTGAATTTTAGTTATTTTGCTGTAATTTTCGTGATTTTCGCTGGTTTTGACATCAGATTCAAGTTGGAATCTATTTGTTGGAGATATCTACCATCTTAAATCGCCTCCTTCCCACTCAACTCATCACACTACGGTCTATATACTTGCTCTCTTGCTCTTGCGGAGATGCAAAATCTGGACTTACTTCGGACCTTCATTTAAAAGTCCGCGCTCGTTTTCCGGCCGATCAAGAAATAATGAGGAGCATCCGAAATGGAAAAAAATCGTTCTTCCAACTAGACTTAAACTCAGTCTCGATTCCTCTCTCTCTCTCTCTCTCTCTCTCTCCTCTCTCTCTCTCTCTCTCTCTCTCTCTCTCTCTCTCTCTTCTCTCTTTTCTCTCTCTCTCTCTGACGTCGATTCTTCCACCAGCTCTCGTTCTAGCTCTCTCCCAATTCCACAGTCTGAGGCATATTTCAAAACTGAAATCACGCGTTCCAATTCCGCGGTGGGTTCTCTCTAATAAGGTGAACGGAGGAGAGAAAAAAAAAGAGACCCTTTCTCTCGCGCGTCATTAGTACAGAACAAAACCTGGATTGTCGCAGCGAGAGGCTCTGCCAGCGAAGAGTGGTGCGCAAAAGGTGGTGATAGATCACTTTCGGGGGATGATGTATGGGCAACAATCAAATAGACGGGGAGGGGGCAAAGTGGATGAATGGGATGAAGGGAGAGAGAGAGAGAGAGGGTGGTGGGGGAAGAGGGAAGGGGGATGGGAAGAGCTTTCTGAGTGAGGTTACCTAATCCGAAACACATTGCGCGCGACTAATGCGGTTTTTGTAAAACACTATATGCGCGCGCCAGCGTATTAGGGCTGCTTTTTCGCGCGCCGCGTTGTCTGCACGGGTGAACCAGTCCGGAGACTGCGGTTAGGTAGTGGGGAGGAGGGAGGTTTATAAATCTCTTCGAATGGCAGGATTGAAGAAAATGGCCGACTCTCCTCTACTGAAAATGGAAGGGCGGATTCTACCCCCTTATATTTCCGCGTATATCGGAGATGGCGTATTTACACTAACGCATACGTAATAAAGTTCGCCTGTACAACTATACTCTCGTTTCCGTTCAGTGGATAGGATCTGAATCCTACGCAGAGCTACTGTTTTGCGTATATTTAATGGCGTTTTTCAAATGGGTCTGTTGCATACTTTTGCTACAACAATATGGAGCCTTGATTCTTATGTAAAATTCGGCGAAAATAACGATGCGCACATTAAAAACGTTCAACCATTTTTCTATCAAAGGTTTTGTCAGCGCTTCCAAAGCGTTTTTTCTGTTTTTTCTGTGTGTGCTTAATTCATCGTGACGTTTTGCAAGACCAATACAAGAGTCCCTATATGTAGAGAGCCAAGACAAGTGAAAACATGGGCGACGCCATTTGGATGCGTTTTTGAACATTTTTTTTTTTTACATTCTCAGGGCCGTTGTTGTGTTTTGATCCGATGCAAAGATTACGGTTCCGTGGAGTTTCTGACGTTGTAATCTTTCAATGCCTTTTGTTGATCGACGTGACGACATCTGTTTACGCTTTTAAAGTTTCTTAACTTTCTACAGACACCTGGCGTTGGAAAATTCACCGAATATAGCGCACCGGTTCGCCAGGAGTATCACGTGCCTTTAAACAATAACTTTGAATACAAAACAAACAATCATAACCTCAAATCAAGAAATATCAATGACTTGACTATTTGAGGCATTCTCGTAGTGATAAAATCTCTTGATTTGAGTGATTTATCAACTTTATTGGAGAAGCAAGAAACCAGCTTAAGAAAAATTAAGATGTTGAGAAAAATCAGGATCACTTTGCAGGATTCATGGTTTATTGCCCTTACCGGGGTCCACTGCTGCGGGCCGTTCACGGCGACGGTGGACCTGGGGCTCGATTAAGTTGGGGAAAAGACAGACTTGAATTGAACAAGTATAAGCACCAAAAACGACATAATGTGTCCGCGACATTCACCATCCATCAGTGTTAATTTTACCAATTTTTAGTATTATAGAATAATTCTACGCCTACAATTTCACTTCATCATCGCTATCACATGTATTTTGAGACGCTGATTTCAAAAATGCTAGCAGTTTTCACGAAACTGTCCTAGATTTTAAGTAAATTCGAAATTACGTTTTCTTAACAAAAACTTCAAAATTCTGGAAAAAGTATGAGTTTTGAGTAAAAACTAAGGCCGAATTTGAAATCAATGGGTCAAAATACATGGAAAATTTTGCGGAAGGGTTGAGACTGATGTACCTTATATGATGAGAAAACCTGGTTTTACGTTCATAACAGCCGGACACACTATATGTCGTTAATGCGTAAAAATCGAATTGAACTAGCATAACATAACCTCACTCTTTGCTCACCAAACGGCATCGATGACCCTCAAAGTCAAGCTCTAGTGTGGCTCAAGCTTGCCTTGAAGTTGACTGATGCTCATCGGTTGAACTAAGTATATGGATCTTCAACTTGATCGGGCCCCATAGGTAAACCGGGGACTTTACGAACGGCCGTTTAACCTACCGGGTGGATCAACTGGTGACTTTTAAAACGGCCTCGTTCGGATTTCGGTAAACCAGCATTGCGGTAGCTAACCGGTGAGTTTCCGAACGCCAGGACAGGGCCTCTAACCAAGACAGGAGTGAAATGATGCGCGGTTGGTGATAGGGCAGTGGCGGCGCGTGCAATCTGGCAACAACGTCTTCTCTCCATTTAAACCTATGTAAAACAATCGATCTTCAGGAGGTGCAATTGCACCCCCCAAGATATCGATACTTTTGCATAGGATTAAATGGAAAATTTGCATGGTTGCTAAATTGCACGAGCCGCTACTGTGATAGGGGTTCTAGAGAGAGAGGGGGGGGGTGAAATGTGGTAGTATTCATGATAGTGACACCGCACCGTACCGCGAAAGTTGTGATGCGAATAAGCACGGTTCCTCTTTATTTCTGCACTTCTGCGGACGCGGAGTGGCTGAGGCTGAGCTTATAGCTGTAAGCTGATGGTTAAGCCGCCTGCGCTGCGTCTTGACTTTATAGCGCCTGCCGCCTCGCCTCGCTGCAAACAGCACGGCGCGGCGCGCGGCGCGGCCGGCGTCAGTTTAAATGAAGCTGAGAACATCATAAGGGGCGGTAGCCCCCGGCCAAGTAAAAAAAAAAAAAAGAAAGAAAAAAAAGTAAGAACAAGAACAGAACACAGATGCCAAGAGACGCGGTCGGGGCACCGACACTTATATACACGCAACAGAGCAAATTTCGCGATTTCGGCGTTTTGGGATCGTTAATCATCGATTCCAGTTAAGCCGCTAATCAAAACCCCATATCACCCCATATCGATCGATTTGCCACGCGCTCGAGATGATGATTCTAAAATTTCAAATCAATCGGACAATTTATAAGAAAGATATTAAGAAAAAAAAAGCTAATTTAAGCCTCTAAAACTGCACGTTTGGTCATCATGAATTTTTCACGGACGATTGCGAGAGAACCATTGCTCCAAATCATTAAAACTTGGTACCGTTAGATTTGTAATGTTCTAGTGTAAGTTGCTTTCAATTTTGAGACCAATCCGACTTCAGTGCTCGGAGAAATCGTCAAAATACTTGACGGTTGTTCCGTTTCAGAAGCATTTCAGAGCAATTAATCGGAAAGTCCTACAGGGTAAACGGTGGCACGGATCGAAGAAAACTTGGTACAGAAATGTCCGTATTGCTTCCGTGTGCGTGCTTTTGTCAACATTTTAACGATCCGAGCAATATTAAGGGAGAAATCTTCAATTGAATACATGTCAGTCATAGAATAAGAGACAAGAGAATCGTTTTAATTATCAGTTGTTGTAACCGTCGCCCACCAGACGGCGCCAACCTCCAGTCGACCGACTGTCAAACAAACCGGTAGCGTTCGATGATGACATGTTTTTGTTTATTTGTTTTCATTCGGGTGATTTTGTTTTGCTCGTCGTGTTGATCGATTCGGTTACGACTGTATTCGAATTATTGGCTTTCTTTAAAATGAAAGTGTTTGCGGCCACCATTCACTTCATTCTTTACTCCTTGCTCGCCTGATGGATTCTGTGTTTTATCCTCCAACTTTGCTCGGTAAATCAGAAATCAGTGTTGTTTTTAGTCGGAGTCATTGCGGAGGTGCAACTCTTTCACCTGGACTGTTTAACGTGAATAACAATTCATCTATTATCTAGTATGTAGTGCCGTGACCGAGTTCTTAACTAAAAAAATAGTTTCAGATAACTTCGCTGTGGAATTCGGTAACCTACGGGTGCTTCTAGCTTTTGTCTCTGAGGCTACCGTCATGCCTACCTATTAAGTACCTAACCCTACCTAACCATACTATTTGTTATTGGTGTCGTGTCATGCAACCATTGAATTTGCTCACTGAACTCTGTATATTTAATAATATCTCGCATTTATTGTGGTCAGTGTGTTCCTTGATTCTGGGCTGGGTTGCTCATTCTTTCTGTCGCAAATGAAGCCTGCTCGGCCCCCTCTACTCAGTTCGTCAGTCTCGGGTCACCTTTCCCCATTGTATCTGAGCTGCCATCATAATGGATGATACTGCATGTAGATCCAGTCATACATGTAGTCACCTTAAGTCTGAGCTGTTAGTCAAGTATTTCTCGTATCCGAGGGTTGTGAAAAAAACCCTGACCCAGAAATCTTTGCGCCGACAGTTAGCTAATTCAGCAGAAGGATATGCAGCCTGATCATATCTCTACTAGAGGAAGTAGTGTGTAATAAAGCATTCACGAAGGTAAAATTCCTCAACCTAGTAATAACCTCTCTCAGCTATTCTTTACCAGACCAGAATGTGTCTCTATGCTTGTTCACTTTGGTTATACTTCTATAACAATCCCAGACTAGTAGTAAGTAGTAAATAATGGGCGGAAGCTTTTCTGTTGATTGTGAGGGTGATTCGATTAACTTGGTATGCGTGGTCTTACATGAGATGGCAGTTGACAGCTTGAACTGCTCTCTGAGCAATTGATAAGCTGGTGCTTCTGCCTATTTTTTGATGCGCTGCGACATCACTTTGGGACCAACTGTAGGCAAAATCAAACTGTAATCTATACTAAGCTGAACAACCTCAACCCTTCTGATTATTTGATGAGAAGATAGTGTATTTAATGGTATATTTGGTAGAGAACCACATCAACTGACTGCTTGTTTACCCATCTTAAACACATTTACTTACTACCGTAGCTCTTCTCCAGCTTTCTGCACTCCATGAATTTTTTTCTTACATTGTTTCTGTATGCTGTAACTTCATATCAAATGATACACAGAAACATGTAGGTACTAGAGGTCGTTTCAGGAGGGAGGGAGGAGGGAGGGAGAGGGAGAGGGAGAGGGAGAGGGAGAGAGAGGGAGGGAGGGAGAGAGAGAGTGAGAGGTTGAGAGCAAAGATTATTCATGTTTCAGACAGAGTTTGATTAGATACTTCAACCGCGGACTAATCCTGCGTCAAACTGTTGCTCTAATTTTACAATCATGATGCTGTGTCATGCTGTGCCAATGCAAGTCAGCAATGTCTTTTAAGCTTTGAACCTTTGAGAACAGATTTAAGCTCATCTGCAAGCACCCCGGCCCATAAAAGTGTAGCTGATCAGTTCTCTTGTTCTAAAAATCCTCTCTCTGCATTCAGTGTACACCAGGAAGTAGCTAGATTTGCAGAAAGAAAGGCAACATGATGCACCAGAGTTTGTGAATGCCTTGATCCGCAAAAATTCCCAACTACAGGAGGAAATTGAGTTTTATGAATTTCATGAGATTAAGTGTGATCATTGCGGACATGTAAATAGAAATTCTAATCTCAGCAGAATTTTGCAACTGCCTGTAAGCTTAAATGAACAGAGTATCACCAACATGATCAAAAATTATTCTTCGTGGAACTATCCCGAGGGTTTAAAGTGTGAACTTTGTTGATGCGGCAATAAGAAAAAATGCACTTTTATCAGTAATACAGGAAAATGCTCACTATCCAATTATTATTGAATAAGTGGGAAAATGGACAAAGTGTCAAAATAACAAATTTTCAACTAGATGATCTCCGTTCATCTGATCTTACTGTTAATGGTAGTCTCTTCAGGTTGCATTCAGGGATGTTCCATCATATGGAACAGTGACAGATTCGGGTCACTACACGGTTGTTGTGCGCTTGGAGTATGATAAAAATATTTGAGCAAATGACCAAAACATTTCTGAGTGTCGATGACCCGAGGGGACCAAGGATGCCTACTTGCTGTTCTATTGTAAGATGGAATAATTGCGACGAATAACTAAATTGAACCAAACCATTTTAAGAAAGATGGACTCAATGGCAATTAATTCATGCCAACATTCTTGCGTGTCTGCACACCTAGCAGGTTTGTTTAAATTTCAACAATTGCCATTTTTAAGCTCGGTTCGATGATTCATGTACATAGTGAACTCGAGCGGCGGAGGTTTTAGTGGGTATGCCACACTCTAATACTATTCAAGAGACATGCTGGAGAATCTCACACAGAGCCTTTAAAAGGTCAGGTTATAAAAACTTTGCTCATAAAAAAAAAAAAAACAAAAAAAAAAATAAAAAATAAAAACAAAAAAACAAAAAACAAACAAATAAAAAAAAAACAAAAAACAACCCAATGCAATCAGAGATTGGTAACATTTGATTTGTATTATCAACCACCAACTATTTGCAGTTGAACTCAGCTTTTTGGTCAAGCCAGAATCATCCAAGTGTCTCCCAAAACGGGCACTGATATTGCCACAAAAACTTTAATCAAAATGATTAAAGTAAAAAAGCTGGCCAAGCAAAAAAGTGTCTCCCAACTCCGCTTCTCCTTCCTTTCTCTTCTCTCCCCCAATTTATTTTATATTGCAAGCTGGTTCATTTGACTTTACACTCCTTGCTAAAATCCAAATTTCCGAGATTATGGCTCTCTTTTTTAGCGCCAAAAGGCACTGAAATCAGGGAGCCAAGTTTACTTTCTTTCTTTCTAACTCCGTGCCAGTATGCAATCTGTGATACCGCGCACACTTTTAACCAACGAGGCGGGAGGCTGGCTGGCTGAGTTGACTGATTAGTCGACGCCGCTAACGCGGCGCGACTGCTGGGTTGCGATTGTTTTCTTCGATTAATCGCACAAATATTGCTGATATAACACGGAAGTCAAGGAATCTGCGGTGAAGAAATTATTACCACTGCCGTCTCTACAAATCAACGAAGAGAGAGGGGGAGGGGAGAGGGAGAGAAAGAGAAAGAAAGCGGGGTAGTCACAATTTATTTCAAGAAATAATTGGAAGAAAAAATTGAAAATGAAGGAGGAACTTCAGACTTTGGCCGGGGGTTTTTTTGGGGGGGGGGGGGGTATTGGTGAAATGACTGTCGGATACTTGGAGACGTTTTCTGAGAATTTGAATGGGAAAAAACCCCCCGGCCAAAGTCTGAAGTTCCTCCTTCATTTTCAATTTTTTCTTCCAATTATTTCTTGAAATAAATTGTGACTACCCCGCTTTCTTTCTCTTTCTCTCCCTCTCCCCTCCCCCTCTCTCTTCGTTGATTTGTAGAGACGGCAGTGGTAATAATTTCTTCACCGCAGATTCCTTGACTTCCGTGTTATATCAGCAATATTTGTGCGATTAATCGAAGAAAACAATCGCAACCCAGCAGTCGCGCCGCGTTAGCGGCGTCGACTAATCAGTCAACTCAGCCAGCCAGCCTCCCGCCTCGTTGGTTAAAAGTGTGCGCGGTATCACAGATTGCATACTGGCACGGAGTTAGAAAGAAAGAAAGTAAACTTGGCTCCCTGATTTCAGTGCCTTTTGGCGCTAAAAAAGAGAGCCATAATCTCGGAAATTTGGATTTTAGCAAGGAGTGTAAAGTCAAATGAACCAGCTTGCAATATAAAATAAATTGGGGGAGAGAAGAGAAAGGAAGGAGAAGCGGAGTTGGGAGACACTTTTTTGCTTGGCCAGCTTTTTTACTTTAATCATTTTGATTAAAGTTTTTGTGGCAATGTCTACTTACGCGCGCTTGGAATACCGATTCAATCAAATTGTCCGCGGCCACCGCGCACACTGCGCAAGTGCTCACCGGTGCCAAGCCAATCAACGGCCTCAACAGCCTCAACCAGCGCAGCGCCCACTCTCTCGAGCTAGCTAGGTGTTGCATCATTGACTCAACAGATAGCGCCTGTCTTCTTGTCATTCGGACTACGCACAAGAGAACGAACCCTCTGACTATTAGTTAGTTTGGATCATCTTACCGACACATTCTATACCTTATACATCTAGCGTCTAACGAGGAGAATTTTTCCACGGTTGTCTGCACGGAAAAAAAAAAGATGGGGAGAATGGAGCTCATTCAAGGTTTTGCTGCAGGCAAATGGACTATAGCTGTTCTATAGTGTAAAATGCTTCGAAAATAACGATGAGACCATTAAAAAAGTAGGAAGCTTACTCCTCGCAGAGAAAACTTAACTTGAAGTTTCGGGTGGCCACCCTTGCATGTTTGCACCACCCTCGGCTTTGCACCCCCAAACAAATAGCCGCCATCTTGCTTGTTATGACAATCGCGAATCTGAGAATAAACTTTCACATGATGTTCACACAACACAATACTATAGATAAATAAACTATAGATAAATATAAATAAATAAATAGTTCACTATAGATAAATAAACTATAGCAACGCAATGTTCTTTTCAGTCAACCGTGTTCTCCTTTCGGAAGGTTCTTATCGGCGATACGACCAGTGTTGCCAGATTGGGATGAAAAAGCCGTACGCTTTACATTGATTTAAATGGGGACGGTACGGCTTTTTACCCTCGATATGGCAACACTGGATACGACCGATGTAAGTAAGTGAAATACGGCGATTGTCAACAAGCAAGATGTAGGCTGTTTGTTTTTGGGGTGTGAATCCGAGGTTGGTGCATACATGCAATGGTGGCCACCCGAAACTTCAAGTTAAGTCGAGGAGTGAGTTTTAGCCTTTTTTAATGGTCTCGTCGTTATTTTCGCAGCATTTTACGCTAGAATTTATGATCCATTTGCCTGTAGCATCAAAACCTTGCAAGAGCTCTATTATTTACCATCTGCATACAGCCGATTTTGAAGTCTGCTATCAAGTACGGTAAATTTTACCATCATATGGTAAATGCAACGTACGTTGTGGTAAATTAAGATAACCTGTTGGACGTTGGTACATTTCATAACAAGGTACGTTACATTTTACCACATGATGGTAAAAAAATAACATACTTGACCAGACGCCAAAATCAGCAATGCAGATGATATAAATTCTACCAGTAAAATCAGCAATGCAGGTGATAAATTCTACCAGTCTTTTTTCCCCCTGTGGTTTGAAAGGGGTGTCTATAAGGAAACTTTTTCGATCGAATAAAGTCACCTTTTTTATAGAATCGTTGCCAACCTTTGCATGAGAGTAACGAGCAACGCCATATCCGAGGAATTAACTGAACTGTGCTTTTGGGGCATCGGTGCACAGTATGCACGCCTCGGCTAGAGCGTTTTAAAATATCAATGCATACGTAAAAAGCCGTAAAAATGACAACGGCAGCATCAGAAAACACCAAAATCCATTAATAAACTCACAAATTGTGAAAAACACAAGACACTATTCACCCCTGTATCTTTCCACCACGATATTTCGAGGTGTTAGCGCGGCAAATTCAAAAAAGGCATGGTCAACTGTCATCACAGATTGATTTCATAAACAAATAAACATTAAACACTGACGGCGTCTGTTACGTCTCAATATCCTCAATTTCTCACAATAAGTTTTGAAAGGCACGACAAAGTACTGGACCATTTTCTTATTTTTGTAATAAATCGAACCACTAGCGCAACCAGGATATCTTCCATCTCTCTCATTTCCCATTTGAATGTATGAGTAGGAAAAGGACAGAAGGAGGGGGTTTTATCCCCTTGTCCATCCTTGTCTAACATACGTTTCTTAATGGAGAAAAGAGAGAGATGAAGAAACTCTCGGTGCGCTACTGAATCGAACCGATGACGTTTGGAACTCAAGGATACGGAATCAGATCGTTACACCGGAGCTACGCGGGTCAAATTGGAGATTCCTGTCTAATATTTGTCACTTTCTCTATGGAAACACGGAGATACGTCTCAAATCAGATAGTAATCTTCCATATGATATCTGCGTGGCTCCGCGATAAGGCCCGATTCTTAGTGTGAATTTCGGCACCTTCACTGAAAAAAAATCAATTGTTAAAGCAACAATTCAAAATTTGCTGATTTAACAAAAATTGAAAGTTGCTAAATCAACCAGGGTTTTCTGTTAAGTTAACAATTTATTTGTTGAGTTTACAAAAATAGTTGTTAAATGAACCACATAATGGTGTTCTTTTAAAAAAATAGACATTGTCAAGTTTGCCAATTTTAAATAGTTAAAAACATACTGATCTTAACCCAATTAATTGATCTAACAATTCAGCTTGTTATATCAGCAAAACAAATTGCTGATTTTACTTACTAATTTGTTATTCCGGCATAAAAATTGTTATTTTTACTATTTGATTTGCCGGTTGGGCAAAGTTAGCTGTTGAGCTAACAAAATAAATTGCTGATTTAGCATTTGAGTTGTTAATTTAACAAAATTATAGGTCAATTTAGCAAATCATTTTGTTCTGTACTTTTTTAACCGTTTATTTTTTTCAGTGAATTTCCAATTCTTGGCTTGTTTTCAGATGAATGTAGAGCTCCTCGATTTGGATCCAGATCCATGGGCGGATACAGGGAATTGTCTTTCTCTCTCTCCTCCCATTTGAACTCATGTGTTAGAAAAGGACAGCAGAGGGGGCCATCACGTGACTTTGGCCCCCTCTTCTGTCCTTCTCTAACGCATGAGTTCAAATGGGAGGAGAGAGAGAAAGACAATTCCCTGTATCCGCCCATGTCCAGATCCAGAAAAAACTCCATTCTTGCCCACTGTATCTCTTGCCCCGCGTCTAATACTCATTCTGAGCATGCGCTGAGCGGGCATCGTTAGCCGCGGCATCGCGCCTCCCTCTCTCCAGCGTCACGCGTCCGCGTCACGTCTCGTTTCGTCGCCCTTTTTAACGTCGCGTCCCGTTGACGTCTCAATACGTCTTTGAAGTGGTTCTCTTTGCGCGTTCCACGTTCATTTCGCATACTCCTCTCTCTCTCTCCTCTCTCTCTCTCTCTCTCTCTCTCTCTCTCTCTCTCTCTCTCTCTCTCTCTCTCTCTCTCTCTCTCTCTGCGTTATTTCTGCGGGACGGACTTCTCAATCTCCAGGCTGCCTGCCTAGTGTTCCCTATAACGGAGCTTCGATTCCGCGGTGATAGTTTCCATCAAGGAACGGCGGAATTGACCTTTCGAACCAACTCCGCCGCCATCCTGGAAACCGCGCTCTAAGTGCGATATTAGCATAACTTCGATCCTTTACAGTGCGTTCGCGGACTCTTGAGTCGCGCAGAGTCGTTGCGGCTCAAGTCGACGAGACGGCGATAGGCGAAAAGAAAACACCTCACTGAGCTGAAAGCTCAATTCATGGTCTCGACACTCCGACGGTCATTTTATAAGCCCCCCCCCCCTTCCTGCATCAACAACCATGCCGCTGTATTCAAATCAGCGTTCACCGAGGGAATCAGTGATGGGGCGTCGTGATTGGTTGATCTTCGGATCATGCGGCCAATCTTATATACGGATGCAGACTGCGTGCGAACTGAGTTAAATTGGGGGCACCGCGCTTGTAGGAATTAGGGAGCTGCGCATAGCCAGGATATATTGTACTTCTCTCTCTCTCTCTCTCTCTCTCTCTCTCTCTCTCTCTCTCTCTCTCTCTCTCTCTCTCTCTCTCTCTCTCTCTCTCCTCTCTCTCTCTCTCTCTCTCTCTCTCCCTCTCTCTCTCCCTCTCTCTCTCGAGAAGGAGGGCAGCTAAGTCACTTGATCCCTCCCTCTGCTATCATTTTCTAACACATGCGCTTGAATGGGACGAGAGAGAGAGAAAGACGAATTCCTGGATCAGCGTCTGCTATATCGTGGTTTGATAGGAGGTTCCCTGCACGACTTTTATTTCACCTCGAATTCATATCTAGAAGAAACAAAAAATAGAGCAAGGAAAATCTTGACGTCTGGAAAATTAAATCGCACCTTTTTTCTTCTATCTCTCGGGGGGGGGGGGGGGGAGAGTGGAAGGTACAGAAAATCTGTATGGGAGGAAAACTATAGCTAGGGTGAAAGGGGGGAAGAAGAAACAGGGTGAGGGGAGGGGGAGGGGGGAGGGGGCGTCAGAAGAGGTAGTCTCATTAAAAACAAGACGATTCCAATGCACTCAGGCACGAGTCAAGTTTTCAGGGTGTAATTTATACAAATTACTACTGAATTTCCTCTCTTCCCTCCCCTCCCCCTCCCTCTGGTCATTGTTTCTCTTTTCCAATCTAAATTGAGCCACACATCTCGCTCTTGCGGTCAATTGCGACTGCTTGCCAGGTTGGTTCCGATTCAAAGACTCACTCTCGGCTGACCACTGACCCCTGACCTTGAAGTCCGGCTGAAGTTTGCGAGGAGGATCAGGAGGGGAGGGGAGGGGGGGGGAGAAACCACACCTCCGGAGTGGATTCACGCCACGATACTCGCGAGAGAGCGAGAAAAATCCCTCTTGAAAAAACGCGGACCAGTGAAGATGAGAGGCGAATGAAACAAATGTTTAATGTGAAAATGCGGTTGAGTATAAAAAAAAAAAAAAAAAAGGAACAACAACAACAACAACACAAATAGAGCTGTAAGTTATTTGTTAAAGGCGTTTATCCAGGCGGGGCGAATCGTGGAGGCTGAAAGTGAGATTGCCCCCCCCCCCAACGAATGTTTTCCGTTGAAAGTCTAATTCCTCCACCCCCTCTCCAGCTCTCTCCTAACCCTCTCCACCCCTTTCCTCCCCTTCTCCACCCTCCCAGCCTCTTATCTCCCTCCCCCATCAACCCCTTAAGAATATTGATCCGTCGAAACTTGTCCCAAATCAGTGATGGGCTTAAAATCATTTTTTGAATAACCTTGAATAATTACCTAAAATTATTCAAGGTTATTCTCATGTAATTCCTATTAGTAAATCGAAGTTTTGACTCTACCAGCATATCCATCTGTCATACGATGAAGAATGACCGGACTGGTAGTGTCAAATAAAACTTTGATTTACTAAAAAGAATAACATGCAGTTGCGGCTCGTGCAATTTGGCAACCCTGCTAATTTCCCATTTAAACCAACGCAAAAGTATCGATATCGCGGGGGTGGAATTTGCACCTCCTGAAAATAGATTGTTTTACATTAGTTTAAATGGAGAGAATACGTTGTTGCCAGATTGCAAGCCCGCCACTGATAACGTGAGAATAATGCGAATAACGTTAGTTAATTATTCATGGTCATTCAAAAAATGATTTTTTCTCATCACTGTGTGTACCAAATCAAGTCTAGCCTCCATGCAGTACAGTGGCGGATCGTGGAATTTGAAACATCGATTTCTTACATAGAAACGTACAACAAAAGTCGAAATAGTGAGGAGGCCGCAGATCATAGCCGTAACCAGGATCTTGTCTTCCTCTCTCTTAGCCCATTTGAACTTGTATATGCGTTATAAAAGGATGATTATACATATAAGGGCTGTCACGTGACTTCAGTCCCTGCGTCTGTCCTTTTCTAACGCTTGCGTTCAAATGGCTGAACAGGGAGAAAGAAGTTATACTCTGACTATGAGGCCAGTTCACTGAAAAAAACAAAAAGCTATAGTCAATAGTCATACTACCAGCATCCAGTCTCATTACCAAAAAGCACAGCGATATGTGATCGACAGAAAGTCTTGTTCTTTGACCAGAAAATTCTGGTGTTAATACCACAATATGGTCATCGAACTAGAATTTCCTGAAAATGTTCAAGAACTACATAGTACAAACACTATAGAGTTCTATTAAACTAGCCCTTTCATAGGTTTACATATTTTTATGCTTCTGGTAATCTTTTTTTTTTCAATATAGTATAAAAGATAATCTCCTTTCGGTAAACAATAGGTCCACTGATATTAATATAGGCGCGGTTCGCACAGGGGAAAAAAAAGACTGGTAAAATTTACCATCTGCATAGCTGATTTTGGAGTCAGCTAGAAAGTATGGTAAATTTCACTAGATTATGGTACAGGTTAACTTAATTAACCTCGAGGTTCTTTGCATTTACCATAAGATGGAGAAATTTACCATAAACCTAGCTCACTCCAAAATCAGCTATATGCAGATGGTACAAATGGAGCTGTTGCAAACTTTTGCTATACAGGCTTATCAAGAGTTGATTGAGGGGTAAAACTCTTAAAAATAACTATATTAACGCACTGAAAAATCACGAAATCCACTCCTAAACTCACAAAATGCTTTTAACCCACGAGACCGTAATGGCGGCCGGGGCCGCGGTTCGCATTGGGTTTTTCCTAACTTCAATCAGCGCTGGCATACACGAGGTGTTCTCGCAACACCCCACAAGAAAAAGAAGTAGCATACAATTGCCATTAGATTTGGGCGTCCTCGGCCGCCATTACGGTTTCGCGTTTAAAAGCATATTGTGAGTTTAAGAGTGGATTTCGTGATTTTTTAGTGTGACATAATCGCTATTTTTACAGGGTTTTACCCCACAAGCAACTATTAATAAACCTCATGTAGCAAAAGTTTGCAACAGCTTAATTCTACCTGTCTAATTTTTTCCCTGTAATGTTGGCAGTTCTTGTGGTACTCCTTTAGGAAAGGAACTTTTTATCTGCCAGCTGCAGCAACTTTCGAAAAAAAAAAAAACGAAATTAAAGGAAAAATATAAACCTTGACAAAATAACGAATAGTTACGGCGTCATCTCATTATTCTAATACTGAACTTTTAAGACTGTCCTGTATTATGAGCTCCCAATAAGGGATCAAGCTGTACAGAACTACGTGTAAGTACATATTATATATGTATACATATATACCTACGTGTGGATATCAACACAGGTATTAAGGGGGGGGGGGGGAAAGAAATCCGCGGCGGAATCTGATGGCGCAACTGAGAAGAGGGACAGCATGTTGAATGTTGATGATACGTTGATGATGATGACGATTATTACGATGATTATTATGATGATTATTAACAAGGCTAACACTGCCGCCGGCCACCCAAATATCTTCATCTCAGCTGATCCTTTTTTTTTTTTTTTTTTTTTTTTTTTTTTTTTTTTTTTTCCCTTTGGCTTGCAAAGGCGCCGTTTTCTGAACTTATAATTTAAATGTTCGGTCGAAAGCTTGCCGTTATTTCCGGACTCTGGTGCAACATAGTTTGGCAAATTTTGGGAGAAAAAATAAATGTTTGATGGACAGGGATGTACCTGTTGCATGTAATTCTCAAGTACGTAAATTACTATTCTAATTTACCATAATATTAGCCAGGTGCCAAAATCAGGTATCCGTATGGTTATTTTCACTAATCTTTTTTTTTCCGTGTTCATTGTATTATTGTAATGAACTAAAATACTCGCATCTGTAATCTTTTCTCAATCGGTGGAGTCGTCGATGACTATAAAAAACTTGCGGATATTTTAATTAATTAAACGGAGGTTTCACCGATTAAGAAAATATGACAGATCAGAGTATTTTCGTGCATTACAGTCATACACAGAGTTGAACTGTGTAATCTTCTCTCAACAGTCTCAACCGGTGGAATCATCGGTGAATAGAAAAATAGCATTGATTATACGCAAAACGGCAGCCCTGATCGGGAATCATTGAGAGGCAAAGCCAAGCGGGTTTAGTGTCATGCTATTGATCAACCCTTTTACTACCAAGCAGTGGCGGCTCGTGCTACTTGGCAACAACGTTTTCACTCCATTTGAATCTACGTCCAACAATCGATTGCTGATGAAGCGCTGCTTCACTTTCGAATCGATTATTTTACGTGCAATCAAATGGAGTGAAAACGTTGTTGCCAAGTAGCACGAGCCGCCACTGCTACCAAGTTAGGAAATCCGCTTGAACACTCAAATTAAAAGGTTATAGGTCATGGGGCTGTTGCGCACACTTTTCCTATGAGCGCAGGGGCGCCATTTGGGGGAGGGCAGGGGGGCAATTGCCCCCCCAAGGATTTTCAATGTGACCTAAAAATCAAGTCGGAGAGATTTTTTTGAAGATGCACGGCAAAAAAAAAAAAAAAAAAAAAAAAAAAAAAAAAAAAAAAAAAAAAAAAAAAAAGTCAACCAAATTTTTGGAGTGCCTTGCCCCCCCCCCCCAAGGAAAATCTGAAATGGCGCCCCTGTATGAGCGATTTAATAGTCGGTTCTGGTGTAAACAACCTCCAAAAATAACGATGGTAGCACTAAAAACTTCCGAAATCCACTCCTAAACTCAATGAACGCTTTCATTTCCGCGAGCGTAATGGTGGCTGAGGTGAGGGCACAGTAATAATGGGAGATTCCCATCTAACAATACTGTAACTCCATCAAGAAGTGACCAATGAGAGAAGACGACTTTCATTTGACACCGGTGTCAGTAGATGTCACGGAACCATTCATCGAATGTGGATCACTACTCTGATGACTATAATGTTACTCTGCGTATGAATCATCCTTGTCAGCATAGAGAGAGTGGCGAAATTAAGATAGGAATCTCCCATTATTACTGCCCTCAGCCACCATTAATGCTCGAGCAAATAAAAGCGTTTATTGAGTTAAGGAGTGAATTTCGGAAGTTTGAAGTGCTGACATAGTTATTTGTCGAGGGTTTCACACCGGAATCGACTATTAAATCGCTTATAGCAAAAGTGTGCAACAGCCCTATATTGTTCCTACTAGGAAAGGATTTTATGGTTACATCAGATTTGACAATTTATTTGCTTGTAGCAAAAGTTTGATAGAGCCCCATTCAGTGGCGTCGTTTGCAATTTGGCAACGTTGCGGTGTACCCATTGAAACACATCAAAAAGATCAAACAACGGGGTGTTCGGTGAACACCTTTGCATTCGACCTTTTACAAGTGTTTAAATAAACACATTACATCGTTGCCAAATTTCACGCTACGCCACTGGCCCCATTCACACTGAGAGAAATCACTTCTTCAAAAACAAGGAAACACGTTTACTTGTGACAGTTTTCCTTGCTCGAGATAAGTTCTGATTACACGAAGGAGAATCACAGTCACAACAAGGAATCTTTCAACTGTAGCAGCAGACATTATCCTTGGATTAAAGGAATTTCCCCTTATAGTCAATATTTCACAGTGCCGTTTCTTTAACGCCAACGAAATACACCTTGGATTTAAAAAAAAAAAAAGGATTCTCTCAGTGCAGGGAGCGCAGAAACAACAACAGCAAAAAAATGTTCATGGATGAATCGGTTTATATACAAGTGTGATTTCACTCTTGTAAATTAACCTAATTTTTGTTCTCTCCTCCTTTCCCCCGAGACATTTGACAACAATGTTTATGAGCCCGGGGAGGTGTGATAGTTAATAGTGTTGATAGATTCCCATTCTCCATTTCTCAAAGAGAGTGCGATTCCAAGCCCCTCCCCTCCCTCCCCCCTCCCCCTTCATCTTGCGAGTAGTTCCTGTGTACGATTATCACAGGGAAAAGGGGGAGGGGGTGCAAGGGAAAGATCCCATTGACCCTTGGCGAGGCGGCTTTCTTACCGTTTCGTCGCTTGTTGGGGGGGGGGGGGGGAAGCAACCAACAACAACTCGCATTTACCGACACCAGGCGCGGCAAGGAATGCGCGTGTGCTACACTATATAGATAGAGATGCGTGTTCTGATTGGACCATAACTTGTAAGTTTACATACACTGATGACCCATTTGAAAAATGTGGCTTTTTCTTCTGGACTGCATTGATATTAAAAATGTAAATAGATGTCGATCAGCAAAGACAGTGGAAGATTACACCGTTATAGAAACTCTATAGCACTATAGTCTTTGCATATTGGACCAACTACCCTCAGAATGTATACAGCTTGAGGCAATTGATGCAAGAAAGGCGACTGCCCCCCCCCCCATTCCGCCGTGCACCACCCCCGTCTAACTTTTGAACGAGTTGAGATAAAAAGTTGCAGTTTTAAGAGAGACTGTCAGCTATAAAAAAGGTAATTTATTGACTTTCCTAATTTTTTAACGCAAAATTAATTCATCAGATAAGTGTAGGTATATTCTGTCCCTATCCCTTACTTAGTTATTGTAATACGACCACTCTCGCTGTAGTTCTCATATTTTTTCTCGAAAGATGAGAAATGTTGCGATGAAACAATGGGTCTGTTGCATACATTTGCTACATCAATATAACTCATTGTTTCTAACGTAAAATTCGACGAAAAGAACGATGCGCACATTAAAAACTTTCAAAATCCACTCATTAATTCAGAAAATACCTTCCATTTCAAACAACCCGCGCTACACTAGACACTATATCACCGACTTATAACTACATAGATGGAACCATATCGTTTATGTAAACATCAACAGAACTTACAAACATTGGAATGTTTCGTTTAGATGCGTACATTTCTTATATAATCCTGTAGTCTTTGATAAACCGAAAAAACCAGACAGCAAATGCAGTCAATTGTTCATGTATTTAGAAGAAAATTCCATCATTTTGTAGTTACGATATTGTTTACTTATGCACGGTGGTTCCGTCTATGTAGAAGTATACCGGTGCAAATAGTGTCTAGTGTAGCGCGGACTATTTGAAATTGAAGTGATTTCCTGAGTTAATGAGTGGATTTTGAACGTTTTTAAATTTGCGCATCATTATTTTCGCCGAATTTTACACAAGAATCAAGGTTCTATATTGTTGTAGCAAAAGTATGCAACAGACCCATTTAAGTGAAACTAAACAGCATCTCATATTTCCAACTGTCATTTCTATATTGGCCCCATATTTTTGATTGACAGGTTTGCTAGAGTTCGACTTATCCCCATTTTTTACCGGTCCACGTCACACATATCTGCGTGTCATTTAGTGTAAAATCATCGTATCAAAGTCAAAATTGGTACACATATACTTTGTATAAAGTAGCGAATGGGCAATTTCACACAATAAGGGCGTCTGGCGCCAGACACCCCTCTTGAATTAAATGCCTCAATTACAAAATTGCTTCCAATGCCAATGGCGGCGCCCAGTGGCGCACCGAGAGTTTCTTCATCTCTCTCTTTTCTCCATTAAAAAACGTATGTTAGACAAGGATGGACAACGGGATGAAGCCCCCTCTTTCTGTCCTTTTCCTACTTATACTTTCAAATGGGAAATGAGAGAGATGGAAGAGATCCTGGTTGCGCCAGTGGCGGCGCCTACTATTTCGCCTGCCTCAACAGACTCTATTGGAAGGAAGAGCTTTTAAAACGAAAAGTGTGCTCGATTCTGTGTCGAGGCTCGTGCAGTCCGGTAACGATGTTTTTCTTTTGAATCTAATCGTATGCTGGTGAAGCTCTGCTCCACAGTCGCATCGATCGTTTTACATAGAATCAAATAGAGGAAAAACATTGTTGCCAAATTATACGATCTGCCACTGGTTCCAATGGGTCTGTTGCGTACTTTTGCTACATCAACATAACTCATTGTTTCTAACGTAAAATTCAGCAAAAATAACGATGTGCACATTAATAACTTTCAAAATCCACTAACTAATTCAGAAAA
Organism: Trialeurodes vaporariorum; assembly: GCA_011764245.1. NCBI lineage: Eukaryota > Metazoa > Arthropoda > Insecta > Hemiptera > Aleyrodidae > Trialeurodes > Trialeurodes vaporariorum. The sequence continues at coordinate 6,982,071 of VMOF01000002.1, read as the reverse complement.
TACCTTCCATTTCAAACAAACCGCGCTACACTAGACACTATGTCACCGACTTATAATTACATAGATGGAACTATCTCGTTTATGTAAACACGAACAGAACTTACTATTTTTTCGTTTAGATCATTCGTTTAGTACATTTCTTACATTATTTTGCAATGTTTGATAAACCGAAAAGACCAGACAGCAAATGCAGCCAATAGTTCATGTATTAAGAAGGGAATTCCATCATTTTTTAGTTACGATGTTGTTTACATTATGCACGGTGGTTCCGTCTATGTAGTAGTATACCGGTGCAAATAGTGCGTCTAGTGTAGCGCGGGCTGTTTGAAATTGAAGTGATTCCCTGAGTTAATCAGTGGATTTTGAACTTTTAATAAGTGCGCATCGTTATTTTCGCCAAATTTTACATAAGAATCAAGGCTCTATATTGTTGTAGCAAAAGTATGCAACAGTGAACAGACCCATCCCCCCCCCCCTTAAAACAGATGCCAAGATCACAGGTAAATAGAATGCTGATCATTTGCCGCCACTCCGCAGCGCTGCGCCTTAGGGATTCGATCGGAGAGCCTTCCGATTACCAGGAATCGAAACCGGGCGTAAATCTCATGTCCGGGCGCGACCGACAAAACTGAAATTGCAATGTATAACCTTAAAACCTTTTGTTGCTATCGGCTGTAAAAGGTGCCACTGGCACTAGCGGGCGGTGCTTTAATAAGGGACCTCGTTTTCGAAGAGTCGGCTCAAAGGAAGAAAGAGCGAGAAAGAGAGGGGGGAGAGGGGTAAAAGGAGAAGGACTCAGGACTCAGGACTCAGGACTCAGGACCCTTCATCGTCTAGTGCTAAAGATGAAAGGGCGGTATTGGCGCGAGCCTAATCGTTTTGCAGTCATTGTTTTCACCGACTTGTAATTTGTAGAATTGGTGGCGATTGCAACAGCAAATATTGGTCCCGGCCGCTCTCCTCTTTATCTGTTTTTTTTTTTTTCTTCTTCTTCTTCT